>VBVR01005110.1:0-12882 GCA_011638315.1 Tetramorium parvispinum | reverse complement strand
GTAGATCCTCCTTTCGGTAATCGTGCTCGACTAGAGCTGGTTTATGTTAACCTAATCTGAGATTAATATCACACTGGACACTCAACAGTCTCTTCAACAGCATTAAATTGTGTAGTTGACTTTTAAGTTAAATTAAAATTTCCCGCACGTGCGTATTAATTTAAATGTATTTATTAATATATTATACACTTAATTATAAGTATATAATACTAATACTAAATTCGGGATTAAATTTTAATATTAATACATCGAATTTTATATTTAAAAGATTTAATTAATATTACATACAAATCTCGCTGTTTATTCTATCCACTTAAATTTAGGTTGTTCTTCTCAAGAGTCCCATTTTCCATAAAACAAAATTACTATGGATGAAAATTGTATTTCAGTTATATGAAAACGATGAATCGTCTATGCGGTTCTGTTATTGTAAACTATTCTCCGCCTTAACATCGTTCTCATAACTCCCTCTTATATTCACGGCATTCCCCTCTTTTACACATTGAGCAGCATTCAACTTCACTACGGCAAGCTTCAACGATCGTTAGCTTTGTCAAACTTTACACCGCCTATCTCCTTCATTAAGCGTTCTCGGAGTTATATAAAGTTGCCTTTCCGTCGTGCTATTCCCTTACGATATCAGCCTCTTCAGTTGCTTGCACGCCGTTAAGTTTAACATCTCGATCAATCAGTAATCTTTTAACTTCCTGAAGAGTATTCATTTGTTATCACATTGACAGTATACGACAGTATATAGCCGCATAAAATTTTAGCAGTAAAGAATATCAACACCATAATAGCAATTTTAAAAATTGTAGTGATAATCTTCAGTTTAAGCATTAGAAATTTCAACATTAGCTTTCGTAAATTTGCAACGTATTTTTGAATAATCAATATTTTAACATTAGTTTATATGATATTGATAATTAAAAAAGAAAATTAATTTTCTTTTCAAAATTTGATTGATTAGAGAAGATCTGTACAGAAAATAGTATTCGAAATGAAACACGATCATTTTTAGCAATAAATCATTTATTTTTTATTTCAAGCATAACATTTGCGTAAATTATTCAGTTCAATGAAAAACAAAATGATATATATAGGTATATTTTCTAAAATATGAGTCAAGTTTCAGAGACATTATATATCTATAACTTGAAAAATGTATAAAGTTTGTATTAAATTAATAATTAAATGTTATATAACGTTAACTCATACACCATTAATCGTATTTGATACTCATAGCTCACCTTCTTTGTTATTTATTAATTTAAAAATATACTTTAGTTCCACAAAACTTTATTAACGGGAGCAAAACAGCGAGTTAAAAATTTAGCGGATACACCCAATAAAACAAAGTAGATTTTAGGAGGTTAAAACTTCTTGAAATTTTGAATGAATTTCACTGGAATGCCGCGATCTTGGCATTTTTCACTCGCGATCGCGATCAAGCGAGCAATTCGTATCGATTGCTGAGAAACTGAAAATATGTATTTCTATAGTGGTGGTATTTTACGAACGTACGTACTTACCTACCAACCCATATCTACCTACCGACGAAAGGCGGTTGCCAGTAATGCAATTCCACGTCACAGAACGAGAGTTCTGCTTCTCTCCAGATATACGCATTCCTGTTCGTTCTGCCTCCGCCGTGCCGCACCGCGGTGCCACATGCTGGCATCAAGCGACCGGATAATGCCGTATGAGAAGCGTCTCTCGTTTGGAAATGTAATATAACCGGAGACACCGGAGCAGGAATGCGCGCGCATTTCCGAGCGTGAATACGCGGGATAGAGACATCGTCGTCCCTAAGCAAATGAAAATTGAATTCGCGACATATAAGACTTCAGGCAGTCCCGCATAGTCTTAGCCCCGCTTTCCGTATGCGGTATCTCGAATAATCGTTTCCTTTATAGATGTGTACGGAGCGGAATGTGCATTTGCCGCCTCACAATTTGGCGATTTCGCGCGAATGAAATGTATCCGCATCGGTTGGTCCGAATGTTTCTGGGTGCTTTTTGATATCGAGAAGATATATACGTCGAAAAAAATATTAATTCTTTATTATTCGCACAATGAAAAATAATAGTCCACTATGGGTTTTAATTTTACTACTATCTCACAATTTGCTCAATACTTTCAATACTGTACATAAGAATTTAAAGTATTAGTCACAGTTCTTTTTTCTTTGCCTTATTCTATTGCTATAATAACATTATATCGTTATATTATACAATAATACAATGCAATTGTAATCAATATTTTTAAATAATCAATAGAGTAGACGAAAGTAATGGTAAATAACTACCGCCATTTACCGATAAATGGAAAATACTAATAAGTTTATTAATAAAAAACATTTTTATAACAGCTGTAACAAGATTTTTGTATGACTGTTTGGCGTAAATAATGCAAGATCAACATATATTTCATATTAAATTGACGCAATTTGGTATAATAAAGTAAACATTTCTGCGCAAATTCACTCTTGTGAATAAATTGAGGACGCTGTCACGATTGTATAGTAATTAGCGCTTAATTTGATTTGGTTTGTTTGGGTTGAAGAGCTCTATAATAACAAAATAACTGACGGAGCGTACGCATTGTTGGAGACTGTGGCATTGTAAAGGGAGACCTCGGACGTGATTGACAGCGGTTCGAAGCACGGCAACGTGTTAATTTGAGGGATGACCGCATCTACAAGAGCTCCGAAATCGAATTATGGTTAACACATCCCATGGTGTATAACAGTTGTATTCCTGCAGTTTTAAATATCATCATTTTCGCTGTTTACTATCTTTCTCAAAAGATAATCGCATCAATGATCGTATCATATCCTATTTCGTTTGTTAAATCTCATTCACATCTATAAATCTTTGAAAAAAGGGCTGCAATACAGCTCGATAGAATAATCAACGTTTCATTTTTGTGCATTATTTATCGCTCGCAATTTCGCCAAATCGAGTTGCGATTTAAGCAATGTTCACGTTAATCACGATGAGATTTAGGTTGCCTTTGTTGTAACATATATATGTACATATAATATACAATTGCAAATAAGAAAGTATTTCGTAAATGCATAGATAAATACATACAATCTGAAAATTTCGTTTAATAAAATAAAAGATGCGATTAAAATTATACTTTTTTAAATATATTTATAAAATGCGCATCTAATTAAACTTCATCTTACGATAATTTTCATTTGGAAGCATTAAACGTAATTAAAAGTGATCTTTAACAACTGTAATAATAATGATAATAAAGATAATGAGAAGCTTATTTCAGAGTAAGCAATTTTAAAGAAATTTTTCGTATGGGAGAATTTTGTATACACGAAGCGAAGAAAATGTTCCGGACAATGTACTAAACACAACAAGTGGCCACTATCAACATTGTATTACGATACCGGTAGCATGGCGTTCCACGTATAGTAGATACTATCGGGAGGGTACATAATAATCCACGGTACCGGCAGTGAACCGCGTACGCTACTAACCCACTATACATACATTGTACCTATAGACTCTGACTTAATTACAATGCGGGGTAACGACTACATAGATATCGACTCCCTCCTCGTCCTCACATCTTCAGTGTCCGTCGATGACCTCTCGCACACGCTCGTTTGACTAAATTAAAAGTGTAACCATTCCCAGAATTACGCAAGAAATGAAGTTCCATGAAATTTTCCAGACATGTGATTAATTCTGCAGGGGTATCTCGCTAATTCTTCGCGTTACAGCAGCTCTATTAACTAAACTGACATTAGATGGTAATGCTGTTGGGAGCAGAGCAACTCATTTTAACTTAATTTGTGGTCTTCTCACAATGAAGAAGATTTTACGTGAACTGGAAGAGACACTATTTTACAAGCTATTGTTTTAGTATAATTTGCCAATTTTTTGTCAAATTTGACGAAATTAAATAGAATAATTAAAATAATTAAAAAGTACGTGTTTCCTCTTTTACGGAATTTACTTATTAATTTAATAAAGTTTATTAAATTCGCAACTTCAATATTTATTACGTAAAATGCTTAAAAATGTTAAAAGGTACAACCGAGTAACTTATTTTTTAATATAATGTATTTAATTATTTGTTACCCTTTTCCACTATAAACATATTTTGACACAATAATGATTTATCAATGCAGCAAAGACTTACATGCAAGTTATTCAGAAGATCAACAGAGGGTTAACGGGTGGGATGGGCAATTGCGTTGCCCGGTGATTTGGTATAATTTTGTTCCAAATCTCGGTGAATAACCCAGGTGGCTTACTGCCAGATTAGCACCGGATTCTAGTAAATTGTAATTTACTGCGTAACGCAATGGCTTTCTCTTATCTAACGTGATCCATTGATTTCATACATGTTTCTGCATTTGACGATCGAGATACATTTGACATGTGTTAGTTAGTGGGCACATGGTCTTTCTGTAACGGATTAACGACGCGTTCATTTTGACGATTAATTAATGTCACGTTTGGGTAAAATTATTGGAAATTCCTGCACGTTGTAAGCGGACAAACAGTTATTAATTGCACGATATTGCATGAGTGGAATATAAACTTCAAAATAGAAATATATATGTATAAGGACACCAGAAAATGGTCCTTTTTAAATTTACCATTCCTCTCGCAGTAGACCCATAAAATATAAAATTGTGCGCTTTGTAAATTTTCGTAAGAGTAAACGAATAACTATCAGACACCGCAGTTACAAAAACAGTCGCAGTGAATTAAAGAAATGACAAACAAAGTGTAGAGTATATTAATTACAAACATTCGAGTTTTGTATAATAGTATGACAAATATATTTGCAAATTCTATAAATAAATTTTTAAAAGATAAAGTACTGCGCGCGCGAATAATACATTTTGTTTTGAGTATACACGTGTCCAATAAAGATAATTAATACAAAATGATTGCATCGGGAAAATTCTAATGATTACTTGAATCACTTTAATATAATTCAATACTACAGGATATCCCAAATACTGCGGTATTAATGATTTTCATATAAAAATATTCATAAATTAACCTTTAACAGCATGTCTGGTTTTTCGCTTAATTTCATGTAGTCTTTAAGAGAATTTTGAATTGCTTTTAATTAGCAACTTAAAAGTATTTAAGACCGCGTGCTGAAAAATTGTAAGCGAGGTTTATACAAGCGCAATTAAATTTTCTTGATTTGGCATTTAACATGTTCGAGCCCTTCCGTTTTCAATTAGGTGAATTTCTGCACACGACGGATTACGCTTCGACTGAAACAGGAAGCTTTGCGATCGTGGCAATTTACGCGCGACGGCTATAATCGCGTCATTCGCGTATTTCGATCAGCCACGATATTATACAATTTACACATGTGCGAATGCGTAGTGCGTTACATGGCTGTATGTGACCGCACAATTCACGCATCGCGCGTACCTTTCAGCGTACGCAAATACAAGTACGCGCCGCTGCATTTACATACCGCGGATTCCGCTAGAAAATCGTCCTCCGATCGGATTCGCCATTCAAAAACAGGCCAGACATTTTGAATGTGTAATCCCGGGTTAGCCTTTTGCATTTACATACGCCAGTTCTCCCCCGACTGCGCGCTTCTTCCCTACTATACGCAGATTATAGCTTTCGCGATTTTTTTATCATACATACATATATACATGTGTTTCTTGCTAATGTCAGTTGTTATCACTGAACAATCTAGTTAATTCTTTCTCTTTGACTTTTTATTTCTCGACGAAACATTTAGCCCAAAAATAGTTTTACTTTGAAAATCAATTTTATATCTATTTCTTTTTGTAATACAATTATTTATATCCATTTTATGTTTTCTTTCTTATAGTTTTGGAATTTTTTTCTTTAATTATAACATCTTTTTATACTGGTATTTAAAAAAATAATATAAAAATGCATAGATATTTAAAAATTTTCGCTGTTAACGTGCGCTTAAAAAACTGTATTAAGTTAAAGTTTCTTAGCCATTTAACCCAATGCCTTCTTCAATAAACGTGAACATCTGATTTAATTTTTCAACTAATAAGCGTTAGAATGTCAGAGCGATTTTAGCAGACGTTACGTCGTAACGCATTACTTGCGTTGTAAAGACATTTCAATCCTTCATTCTTTCAAGTTGTAGGACCTTACATTACACTGTCGTGGATAAAGTGATGTATCACTTCCCTTTGCGATAAACTCCAAAGGAAGTAATACTTCAAAGGAGAAAGGGGGAGAACGGTACCAATCAATTATAGACATGGTAACGTCTTTTGAGTACATTCCATCACGCTCGCGCGGGGAAGTCCATTACCCAATGATCTGAAAACAATTATGTGCAAGAAGATTGAATTCCCATTATGTTCCTCCGGCAGCGGAAGGACCGATAGAAGAATAATACCCGATCTTTGCGCTCAGTAAGCTTTCGGAATGCAGCGGATGCTCCCGAACGCGAGCGAACGGTATCAATCTCGCGTTATCAGTAATGGAAAAGTGTGGCTCGAGAGCCGATATCGATAATCGGCGATTGAATTAATACGAGAAGAACGCTCCCGCGCGGGCTTGACGTGCTCGGTATCATCGCCTTGCAGGAAGAACGAATCTCATTCGTGGCGCTCGTTAACGCGAAGCTCCGACAAAACGTGATAAATCGTTCTCTGTCCTATCGTGTAATTGTCGCATACCAACGAAACCCCGCTGCGCGACCAAACTGGAAATTAATATATTTAAATCCGGCGAATGCATCCCACTCCTCGCCGTTTTCTCATGCTCGTGCTTGAGCGAATGTACCATTTCCGGCTTTCCGCTCCTCCACCTCTCTTTCTCTCATTCCTACATTCCGTTTCAACGTAATCTACGGTTTCGGAGTTTCCTCAATGGATTTTTGGATTACTGCGAGACAAATGACTACTGTTCCCTACGGGAAAAGTATAGAATACTGTAGAACTACGATTATCCAGCCAATCCTGACAGAGAATTAGCTCGACGTCGGTGGGAATTTCTCCCCCATTACCGAAGTCCACCTTAGAAATTGATGGAAAGAGATATTACGAAGTAATCTTTAATAATCTTAAATGTTTGCAATGTAAATTCATCAAGTTAAATTGAAAAGTGACTTAAGTTAACATTTGGATTATGAAGAGGTTTCAAGTTATTAGAATTTCAATTAACAAGTTGAACGGTTAAATTATATTATATTTATACTAACAATATATGTAAACATTAATTAGTAAAGAGTATATAACAAAATAAAAAGATACAAATACTTTCTTTCTCAATATATCAAATCTAGTATTACAGACACCGAATATTTTTTTCTCAAGAATTTAATGGATTAGCAACTTGATTTAAAATTTTTAAAATAAAGATAAATCTGGTTTCTTCCCTTCTTTCGAAATATTACTATAACTTTTCATCGCGAATTGTCTGTAAATATACGATACCGTTATAAAAATTCGTATTTAATGTGATTTAAATTCTGTTGTTATCACCCGTTTCATACATGCGAATGCGATCAGAATAAACATTGTGTCTTTATATTCTTTATTCGCATAGTAATCTTCATGAGTGGCCGAAAACAATAATAAAATTAAAACGCACGTTTTTTACCTGTGTTTACTTTGCAAATCTTATTTCTCTTGTATGCCGAAACCAGTATCTTAATGATAGGTAGTGCAATAAAATATAGAAGCAGAGTTATACACTACAATAGATCACTCAAGATAAATATTAAGATCGCAAGAGTTTTTGATTAAATCAAAGTTGCCTGAATTCAAAATAAATGAAGATTGATTTGAAAAGAAATTTCTTTCTTCAAATAATATATTATTTCTACATGTAGAAATAATAAAAATAATAATTAAGCAAAGGATAAGAATACAACAAATATATTTATGTTTAATATTGCATAGTTTATTTTTTATCAGAAATTTGACGTTTTATACATCTTTCTGAATTAATTGCCAATACTATTTCGACAAATGAGAATCATACAATACAGTTTAATGCATAAAAAATATTATACTTATTAATTTATATCAATATCATTCTTCACTAATATAAATATAAATCCAATCTCTATCTTTTTTAACTTTCTCATGATCAAATTTAAAATAAGATTCGTTAAATTTTTATTTTGGAAATGCCATCGCTCGAATAATCACACAAAAATCAGACGAGAGGAAAATGAATTTTAATTGTGTAACGGAATTTTTGCGGAAACATCATCAATATAATTTTTCATTTCTTTTATATGAGATGATTCAAATAGGATGATTATCAAAAGCGAACAGTGCAAACACGTCTTAAAACGGTATGATCCTTGTTCGGCATCTGGCTGGATTACCATCTATGGTTTACTTTACCGAGAATTAACGAGCCGAGGAGTAAATAAGCACTCTGCTTGTGATTCACGGGGCTAGTATTATATGAGTCCCCGCCTCATAAAATCCATAAACCGTCACCGCGAAGCATAAGGGGACGAGCATACCCGTGAAAATTCCGTCGCCCGATCCACTTTCCCAGACCACCCTACCAGGTTTGCGGAGTCCTCGTATGTGCATAAGGCCTCGAGACATATGTATAGTCTTGTATAATATATTATATACGTATATATGTATATTATATGACTATATATATATATATATATAGAGAGAGAGAGAGAGAGAGAGAGAGAGAGAGAGAGAGAGACTATCTCACTACTAACATATTTGTGTTCGCTTACACAACTATGAATTGCTTGACCACCTAGAGGTAAATTTTTTTCGGAAAAAATCCGGCACAGATATTTATTGTATCACTAAAACTTTTTGTGAATAAATTAAATACATTAATAATAGAATTTCAATAATAAAAGTTTGAACAAAAGTTGAAATCAAATAAAATAAAATTAGAACTGGAGAAATTATAAACTTATATAGAATTTATAACAAGAATTTGAATTAAAGAAATATCATATAGGCAAATATCAGCATAGGAAATATACATAATTGCAAATTAAAAAATAAAAATTATCCAACAAATTTGTCCAAAATTTTCGAAATGTTATCACGCAATCTTTTTTGTATGTTATAATTAAATTGAATGAGATCTGAATGAGTAATGTAAATAAAAGATAAAACAACTTCTGAAATTTTCACACATACAAGAATATTTTTACATTTAACGATATTTAAATATATTTATCACAATAACCTGAGAGAGAATCAAGAAAGTTTATTAAGAAAGTTATGGGACATTCTGTGTCGACACATAAAGCGAATTATATGAGGTATATGGAACCAGGGTAATCTCCGTGCCGTAATCGCGAGACTCTTGAAAAATGGATCGGACCTACGTAACTACGCGTATAATATCGCCCGTAGCAATAACGTTCGTAATGGCAGCTAAGGTGATCATAAAATGGTCACTATGTCGCAAACATAACAGTAAATCACGATCTCGTCGTCGCGATTACATTCACGACTATGATGTCCAGTTTAACGCGACAGCCGAGAAATGAGACAGATTTTATTTGTGAAACAATCTTAATTAGTTTTTCTTTGCTTGCTCAAAAACGATTCATTAAAAATTTTTCATATAGTTTAAGGAGTATGAAAAAATTCAGACATGCTTTTGTCAAAAATTAATTATTAACTGCAAAACTAAATTTCAAACATCGTAAAAATAAATATACTATTATTAGATCATATCACAGATGAATTTTACAGCCTGAATTGTTTATAAGATCATTACATTGTATTATGTCAAATAATGATAATATATTATGGCAAGATATTTATAACAATTGTTCGAAAATTATTGACATATTTGTAATAAAATTTAAAAAAATAACTTCTAGCGACGTTACTTTGACGTAGCTTTTCACGTGGATTTTTCGAAATGCATCTCGCGTATCATATCGTACACGTTCACCACACGATCAAATGTAAGATTTTATTGCGACGACGTCCTGGCAGAGAGAAATGATCGTGCTCGCAGTATCAAGTTACCAATATCGAATGCATCAGGAGATTCAGATGAGAGAAGCTATATATCCGTTGTGAACTAAATTTACAAGGAATATAAAACATATTCGATATCTTCCTCCATAAATTTCAATTAATGTAAAAATACATTTTGTTTATACTAAATGTTGTTATTTTCTCCATCTTTAAGTAAAGCACAAAGCACTTAATTAAAATATCAGCAGATGTTACCATAGCACTAGGTATCTTTTCTATTTGGTCGTGAAAAAGCAAAGAATAAATCAGCTAGATCAATTAAAGAATAAAAATGCAAATTGTGTATACATATATCAAACCTATAATTCGAACCGAAAGTGAATTTTGATTTGCCATTTCAATCGTTTGATCGTAGCAGTTTGCTTATCATCACCGGAAACGTCTTCGAAGCGGAAGAGATTTTAGTTGCTTGCTCGGCCGATAGACTCGGCCTCTAGAAGAGGGTAGTTAACCGAGAGGTAGTTAACTCCGAAAACGTGCCGTAGGGAGCTGACTAATACGACCTCCCGTGCTAATGCATTAAGCTAATCTTCGAAGTTTGCGCAAAAACTACGCTCGACACGAAGAACTCGAGAGTTTAAAGACCGTCGAAAATGGAGTTTTCAACAGCGCGTCGGGAAATTGGTTGCGATTGTGATGAGTACTATCCTTTAACGTTTTAATAGCGTCGGTTTCGATCGTACTTTATTTGACTTTAATTTATCATTATCTTTTTTCTATTCTGTATGATTAATATTTTTACTTATTATAACTTTTACTTACTGTAACACGCTCTTTCAAACTAATTATTTAAACATTTTTAATCTAATTACTTTTTTTCTACTTTCTTCGCGTGTCTCTACCGAGACACAGATTTATTAAAACATATTTTTACATCCAATATATTCAATAATATTCTTTAAATATCGTAAAAAAATCTCGCTTTCTATAAATTATACGAAAAAATATTACACGATAACAAAATAACATGCACCTATTTTTTAACATATTTTTTTACTTTATTTATTATTTCACTTTTTATTTTAATACGTTTTAATCTGATTAGACACACTTTAATTGCTTTCCCTTATCAATTGCGAATGATTATGAACTGCTATGTCGCAGCTCGACACCTAATACAATTAAGCGTAATGGCATATAATCCCTACTTACATCTTAAAATAATGCATTTTTTATTTCAACAAGAGCCATCTTAAATATAAAACACCTCGCATAAATCGAAAAAAATGTTCATAATTTTATATTCTTATCCTTTCTAGCGTTCTGTATATAAATCAGAAGCAACAGAAGCAGAAAACTTCATTCCTTTTTATTTTAACTCTTTCATTGTTATGACATACGATACATATCTGAGAAAAAAATACATATACATATATTGCTTGAGTATTAAATTCAAAATTTTAAAATAATGTATCTCGCGCTTGCTCCTACATTAATCTATCTAATCCAATTTTCTGAATAAATATTTAATATGAAATATTAAAAGATCATATATAAATATACATTAATTGTGTATAAAAATACATAAGAATTAAAAAAGCTAATGAATAGAAATGCTAAAAGGAAAAGTTCTCATTTATTAAAATTGTTATCAGAACTAAATTAGAATTTAACTTTAATACTGTGTTCCTTACAGCAATCGTGTCAGCGGCGAAAGGGTTAAAGTTACCATGGAAACGTTAAACGAGACAAAATGAAGAAGCAGCTCAGAACGGGCTGCTTAATATCGAGTTACTGAAAGTCGGGGGGGAACTGCCGAAGTCGTCGCGAAGAATTGCATGAACGATAGTACCATGAGTATAACCCGAACCCTTTGTAATGTAATTGCACGATAAGGACGAACTTATTCGCGATAACAGAAAAAGGCACGAGAGAATCAGGCTTGAATTACCGCTAGATTACGATCTCGAAATAAAGGATAGAGAATTGAAGAATTACTATCTTTAGATTCTAACGGTTTGCAAAGCTACACTTGAAAGCTCTACGGATTCTTAATTACATCTTAATTATGCATAACGTAATTCCGTTATATTACAAATTGAAAGCCTTTTTGATATAATTTTATAGTATGAAAGAGAATACTCCAATTAAAATTACTTAAATTATTACGCACTTTGACATTAAATTAACAATATATAAAAACTATTATTATCAAATTTTGATTTGATTAATATTATTATAATTAAAAAGGTATGATAACTTTGAGAAGACCGATAGATAAATACTGCCAAACATGGCAAATTAATCCGTATCGACGTCTTTCATATCATAAATAGGGATGCATACACACGTTGAAGGATCTCGTAATGTTGACGTCTTCCATTGCCATTCTTTCTGCAGCTGGTCGCTTTTATCTTCGCATCGAAATCGTGCCGCGACGGAACGTGATAAAGCGCGTTTCGCACGAGGAAGGGTTCTTTGTCCGACGAGCAATGCATTATTTGTACGTCTATCGATCTTCGGCCATGAGGAGATCTTCCTTCGTACGCCACTACGGCTCGTTCGACGAATCGACGATAAACGTAAATCCCTCTTGCCAAAGTCGGCCCAACCCCAAAGGCAGTCGCGTACTTAACCTTCGATCGGCGGTAATATTGTAAACCTGCTCGGAATCTTAAATTAACATGAAATTTTCAGTAGATTGGACACCTGGCAGGAACATCTTTTGTGTTTTCACGATATAAGAAGTTCGTGTTTTAGAACGTTCGTAACTCTTATACAGGGTGTCTGAAATAAAAGTACCCACACGAAAGTTGGTGATAGATCGGGTCAAACCGAGAAGAAAAGTTATGTACCATTTTACAAAATTCGCAATAGTTATTGAGTTATCAATTGTTAAAAATCGGAAGAAGGGATAGACAGCGCGGTGCGCGAGACGTGAG
>VBVR01005109.1:0-10005 GCA_011638315.1 Tetramorium parvispinum | reverse complement strand
AGATATAAGCAAATAAAATATTTGTTTACAGTAACTAAATAATTTTCTTGGGTATATATCAATAAAACTTTTAGTTCATAATGCAAAACATTTTTCTCGGTGCATTACGTTAACCATAATTATCGTTAAAAATATTATAAAATTGTGGTTGAGACTAAAAGTAACTATATTTTTCTCTCAGTGCAAATATAAGAAAATGTCTTACAAATATAAGAGAATGTCATCATACAAACATGATTTGTGTTTGTCATTACAATGTTCGTTATTCGCATATCGCTATGTATCTTATAGGTCCACAATATTTTGCGACGAATCCGTCTCGCATGCGATTGTAATTCCAGTACGACGTTTCGTCGGCAATTATTCCGCGGCAAATATTTCTCGAATGATTAATAACTTTCACCGTCTTCCATAATGTACCAAAGTACTAGAGACTTTCAGTTAACCGGTTTGCTTGTTCGAGTACTACCGAAGTATAAATACAATAACGGAGAACAAGTGTTAATCGTTCCCACACAAGTGTCCCCGCAGTAAAACCGACGGCATCGGAAGTACGCAAACGGACACTGCGATCATTTTTATAATGCGTGGAGTTAGCACCTCCGACAGGCTCCGCTCGGCTGCTATCGGGCTGTATTGTACAATCCGGTTGTGGAAACGGCTCCGCGGCGCGGCGTTGAGCGGAATACAGGCCGAGGGTAGCGATCGTAAAAGCCACTTCTATGACACTCACTGCCAAATGTCTTCATTATTTCAAGTTAAAATATTTACAGCTGCCCATAAAAATTCCATTAGGCAGCGTTTGTTAGTAGGAAAACCATCGCCCTCCGAGAGACGAGGCGCCCGAGGATCCTTTCGACGCGCCTCGCCATAAATGACGTCCAAATAGTTATAAAATTGGAAAGTATGCGGGCAACAAACATTGTACGCATCGTTTCGTGACGAATTAGCCACTAACAAGAACGGTACAACGATACGTTAAATGACACGTTCGGCAAGAGATTTTCGGAATACAACTTAATCAATTTTAATTGAATTTCCATGGCGTCGTCGAATCAATGATTTGTGGACTGCAAGATACACACGCACACTTTATAGTATCCTATTAATTATACAGTATAAAACGGAGGGAACATAAAATAGATGTTGACGAAAAGCGCAACCATCACTTAATAAAGTTGTTGAAATCAGAACGTACCAGGAAACACGAATTTCAAATTCCATGAATATAAATTTCTGTTTAATAAAAGGAGTCATATATTGAGCATTGCTTCAACATTTATCTCTCTTGACAGACGATTCCATAATCACCGCGTTCCGCGTAACAAGATTTTTTTCCTCACATTTTCTCACGTACTTTTTGGCGAACTTTATGTTAGCGGTAGCGCTTCGACGACACGTACGACAAACATCGTAACGACAGGAACTTCCAAGGCAGGGAGTCATTGTTTAAAGATCGTCCGCGTTTTATTGTCTATCTTCGACTTAACGATATTTACATAATCATGCGAAAATGATGGTATTCGGGATTAGTTAAAAACCGAACTGAGAAACGGAAATGTATAGAGAAACCTCTTTATTGACACACGATTTTATCAGAAGAAAATATAAATATGTTATAAAACAAAGTTAGCAATGCAAGAAGCATTTTTTGCACAAATTTAATTGAATCATTAATTGAGTTATTTAAATTCTCAAATGCAAGTTCAGAAGATAAAAAGCTCGTTGAAGGGCACGAATTAATGTTTCTTTTGTTTTGTTTTAATCAGTAATAATATTTCGAATTTCTAAATGTATTATACCGTATTTAGCAACTAAAATTTTTACACCTAAACAATTTCAAATGAATAATAGACCCTGAAAAATTCGCCAGAAGACTTCGTTGCATGCGAACGAGGGAGGTTAACAGCAGCGAAATACCTACGACGAATACTGAGAACTATGCAAGGTCCGAGTGTGAAATATCGTAACGACGTGTTAAAACGAACTAATGTGCAGCGCACGTATCTCCGTGAAGCCCGCAAGGTTGTGTTCGTCAGTACAATGAAAGTACGAGACTTGCACCCCGACACTTTGATACTTGGTGAACAAACGATCGGTTTATAATCAAATGATTATAGATGAAGTTTAAAATTTCCCTCTCCGTTGTGTCCAGTATTTCTATTCCGACGCATAATTAGCAGAAAATCGAAAGTATAACGTGGGAAAGTAAACGACAACAACCCACCGTGCCTCGCTGTGCAAAAACAGTAGCTCGCCGCTGCGATTTCATCCGATATATCGCGTATCTCCGAGACACGCGTGTAATTTACCGGTTTTAGCGAAGATGCCTGGTTAACTATTTCGTTCCCGGGTGAGACAGGTTTCCGCGCGAAAGAAAGCCATCGGAAGACATCGAGATGGGACACCAGGAACTCATAGTAATCGCGCACAGCGTAGTCATAAATTATCCGGCGCGACCGCGACTAAAACGAATTGACCTTCGAGGTCGCGTACGAAGTGCCGCCGCGATGGGGAATAAAGCCGGCGGGTCTCTCCGGCCGGGTCGCTGTTAATTATTCCCCCGTTAAGACTTTGAGTTTTCACCGAGAGCTGGGAATTTTTCCACGATCCCACGGGCGAGATTAGAAGCGGACCGGGAAAGTTGCGTAACGCGCCGCGCGATCGATCCAGCATCCATTTCCGACACGGCGGAAGAGGACAATACGGCGCTTCCGCGCGGCGCATTGTTCGGCGAGTGACCTAAAGATCCATCAGCGCGAGTTCTCACACATACGAACACGTGTGAATTAACGCGTTCGGTACGGAGAAGTTGAAATACGAGTGGAAAAACTGACTGACTGACTAATAATACTGAACTACATTGATAAGATCTAACGGACGTGGAATTGCTCTATTGTCTATTGATATGTATTTTTGATCAAATGTTACTAAAAAGGCTGCTTGCGAAGAGCGTTGCGTTACACACACAATAATATTTTTAAATTAAAGAACTTTGCGCTGCAGCCGCTCCTCACGATAGCGCCGACATTGTTCAGCTCTCCCCTTCACGCTCTTTACCTTTTATTATCGTAACAACGACAGATCGAATCCCACGGCTTTTCGATCAGCCCGCTGAAAGCCGGATGCGGGCGCATACGCGTCGTTTCTTCCGTTCGCACCCGGCCTCGGCAAGGCTGGTTACGAGTAGTTACGTTCACTTTGCCGGAGCGAAGCGTGCGGGTCTCCGTGTGCGCATATCCGTAAAGTGTACGCGCGTACGCACGTCGTACGGACGCGTACGTCCGCATCCGGGGTCGGGCCGACGCTTAATGAACGATCAAACCCGGTTCTACGCGTCGCACGGCGCGCAACCCGTCATTACGTGCTACCGCAGCGAGATATACCGCGGCCGTGTCTTTTTGTCCTCTTCGTTCTCATGTACGCCCGACTTTTCTTCCGCGGCCTCGCGTGGCGGAGCTGCTGAATGAAGGATGATTCGGTTTTTCCGCCACGCGCGCGAATCATCTCCGGGATCCTGGCAATCTTGCTGAGTCAAGCGATTTCAATACTGCCGCGAGCGATCCAATCTCGCTTACGAAATGAAAAGAATTTAATGCATTGATTTTTCATTTCTACTGCCAATGAAACGTGCATCGTGCACACATATATGTACGCATTCAATGAGAACATGCAACTCTGAATATTTATAATTTTATAATAAAAATTATCAGTATTTTCAATCTTTTGATTAGAGAAACTAAATATTATAGTAACACACCATGCAAATATTTCTCTAAAATAGATTAATAATTTATGTAATTTTATATGAAAATTAATGTCTTATAAAATGTAATGTAAAATTATTTCAGAAGAGATGTGATTGCTATCGTTCTTCCGAGAAGCATGCAATACGATATCGTAACGTACATGACGTATTGTCCATTACTATCGTCATTAATTATCACCGGTTTACCACAAGGATTTATTGTCGTCTAGTTTATTGCTCGTAGTAGATAACGATAATTATAATTGACTTCAACGGCCTATAAAGGTCGTGAGTGATGGCACGAAGAGAGTTCAGAACAACCATAACGACAGTGAGCATCGCTAATGCGATCACTATCGACTATTAATGCCGCTTGGCTGAATCGTAACTTTTCTAAATTCATTAAAAGTTGTGACTAACTGGACCGGTTACATCAGAAGACAACTTGTAGTCACTTCAAAGCAAGTCAATATTAATAAAAAATTATTGTAACGACTAAACGTCTCTTCCTCTCCGAAAAAGAAAAACAATAAATAATATCGAATATACCTATTTATATCCTTAAAAAATGAAATGATTTCACAAAAATAAAACAATGAATTAAGTTGGTGTAGTTCAAATTAATTTAGTTGAGAAAATAAAGTAGACGAGTACCTTTATAAAAGTACTTTTTCATTGCATTGAGACGGTCCTTCATTAATTCAATTAATTTCCGCGTAAAATATACCGCGACAAGGATAATATCTACTGTCCATTTACGACCTTTAAAGGCCGGATTGGCGCGCGCGTGCATGGCCGAGAGAGCGCGAAAGACCGAGAGCAGAGGCAGGAAGAGATTACTGTCGCGGCGTTAACACGATCAACGCCGTCAGCAACCACGCGGTCGTTGCTGGATCTCCTCTCGGCCGCTGTAAACCCGCCGTAAGTTATGCGCGACCGGGAGGGCCGCCTTGCGCGCCATTAAAGCGGGTTATGCCCATTTCAAGTGGAAAATCATAAGCACCGCAAATACGCCGTCATTACTGCAGACGCGCTACGAGCTCGCCACTTACTTTGTAATCATGACTAATGCATAATGTAGTAGCGACCGCGCCGCACACGCTTCTCGCTCCGTCTATGCACGCGACTCCGTGTGTGCACGCGTGCGTACACCTACGCGTACGCGCGTATACGCACGCCGTCGTCGCCGCCGATCTCGTTGGCGGTTACGTGAGGATATCAAGGCGATGGCACCCCCGTGGAAAGTGTTCAAGGGAAAAAAGCGTGCCGGAATTGGATCTTGCGGTATGACCAGGGACAAGGACGCAAGTTCTTAGGTGACGCGCGTGAAATTCCAAACGCGTCGTTCAGCCGTTTGGCAATGCCCGAGGACGGTCGACATCGTCAATTCATTGAATTTTATTTCTATACGCGTTTTAGATACAGAGAAGGTATTAAGAACTACACTGAGAGAAAAATATAGTTACTTTTGGACCCAACCATAATTTTCTAACACGAAACGATTATTATGATTAACTTAACTATAAGCATCATTATGTTAACTATAATTATCGTTAGAAATATTATAAAATTGCGGTTGGGTCCAAAATTAAGATTATTTTTCTTTCTCCGTATATAAGAGAGCCGTAATGATCCATATAAGGATCGTAAAAGAGAAATTCTTCTATTGTAACGTATCGATGTTAACTTTTCCTCTCGTTCGTTGAGCCTGATCGCTAACGGCAGCAGCTCCTAGTGAAACCGTGTCTTTGTCCCTACGACGCGTAACCTTGGTCGTGCGGAGAATGGTCGAAACAGCTGTTTCAAGTGGGAGGCCTCTCGCGAAAGACAATGGCGTTCGCATGAGGTGCGAGCGTTTATTAGCCGACGGTTCGGGACGATTTATAAGCAGCAACGTAAGTAGCACCGGCAAACGGCTCGGGAGGCGCCAATAACAGGATTCGCCATGACACGACCCGAAGGTCGCGTGACATCGATACGATTGCGTCTTATTAGGAGTCACCGCGTGTTCGACTTTACGCAGGAACGCGATGCCCCCGCACTGACGCATTCCTGCAGCTAATTAGCTCCCGTTGCATTCGCCGGGGTATTCGCTGCGCGTGCAACGGCGGGAGAGAGAGAGAGAGGATCTGCACGTTGCTTTTTTAGAGACTCTTCTTCAGTCTCCCGTGGCTGGCCGCGCGTTTTCATGTGTACTACGGCCTCGGTATGATTTATAGATCCATCCCTCTCAGCCTCTCGTCATCCTACGCCTTCCTGCCGTTTCTTTTTCCTTCGGCCTCTCGCGGAGGAAATCCGCTCGAAAAGTAATGGCTGTTAGATTTCCGCGGAATAATTCTCTGTTCCGAGAGCAATTGTATTTCGCGTGGATCAGCGGAAGAGATATGTCTCCTTCAGATTAATAACTTCTCGTAGAGAACTAGTACATATATACGTCATTTATATTTGTCGGCGCGCACAAAATACGCAAGCAGAAAATTTTCAACTCGATTTCCACGTACGCGCGCGTATTACGCCGAACCTTTTATCTTCTGTTTTTACGATCCGCCTCTATACGTTCCCCTCTTACCGTCTCCCTTGACGCACGGTGCATGATCTTTTATGGTCGCTCGCCAAGACGTCGCGGCGATGGTGACACTGTACGTTCGTCAGGGTCGCGCACCTGTAAGCAGGTCAGGTTGCGCGACACTACGCTCGACCGCGAAGGCTCGTATCGAGAGGATAATAGATGGATATATGCCAGCGTTTTAATTTATATGCGCGGAGTGACGTTTCTTGAAAATCTCTGCCATTTTTTTTAATAACTCTCAATTTGGATTGAGACTCAATTTGAAAACCACTTGCGTAACATTTTTAATTAAATCATACGTCTGTCTTTGTTTTATTCTCGAATTAGACAAGTTCAGATGTGTGATTTAACTATTAGTCAATTTACCAAGAAGTTGGAAAAATCGGCCCTAAATAATTAAAATTCTCGTGATTTTCTTACATTTTATATACAATTCGCTTAAAAAAGAATAGATATCGATTTGTGAAATTGCAACTCAATTACTTCAAGGTTAAATTTTTTGTTTGTGAAAGAAGTTCTTCCGCGAGCGGTTAAAAAAATGTAAAGAATATAAGGAAATCTGGGATCGCCGTGTAATACTGCCACGCGATTCGCTGAATTTCTATCTGGTTCTCGCGTTTCCTTCGAAGTCGAAGCGTCCGACGAGGACCCAGCGGCTCGGGGTACAAGAAGAAGATATTCTTCCTGCGGTTCGCCGCTTGTTCCGCCGGTGGCAACGGGCGAGCGGTGACCTCCGTACCCCATGGGAGCAAGAAAGACAGAGGGCCTCACCGAGAAGAGAGCACACACCGAGAAAGGGGCAAGAGGAACAGGAAGAAAGAAGAGAAAGAGAGAGAGAGAGAGAGAGGGAGTCAAGGTGCGTTCCTGCGTGACGTAGCTTTCGCAGGCCATCACGCATATGTTACCCTCCGCGAGGGACACGTACGCGCTTACAATACGATCCGCGGGGTCATTCCACCGAGTCCTCTCGGACACCTCTTCAGCTTCACCGTCGCCGCCATCGTCCCCGTTGTCGTGAACTTTGTTCCACGTTCCTCGATCACACGTCTAAGCCGTGCGTTTCTTAAAACGCATCTGCATGCATGTGCGTTTTTCGCACTCATTTGTTTCAAAGGGAAATTTCTTTTAAATAAACTAGAGCGATTTTTACAAGACCACCTCACATGAATCTCTATTATGAAAATAATAAATAAAATTCCCAAGTAAACTTATTTTCTTAGTGTGAGTGCGTGTTGCCTAATGTAAGAAATGAAAATATTTTTACATGCAAAGAAGATTGCTTTTCTAGTTTTTCTCTCGTAACGAAGAGAATGCACACGCGATAAATCGAATTTACATGTCGAACACGCGGTGGAAATCTTCAATTGCATCGTACGTCCTGGCACCGTTTCTCTTCGTAGCTCTCTGTCTTTTTTCTTCCCGGATACGTACGTTTAACAAGAGAGCGAAGCAGGTTGCGGGCGGATGACAAACAAAGAGCGCCGTGACCTCGTCGCCTTGTGCGTGAGGTGCGATTAGCGCGAACGACTCTCTCGCGCGCGCGTGCGAGCGAGCGAGCGAGTCGTCGGGTCGGTCGCGAAAGATGTGGGAGGAAGGCAAAGAGAAGGAAGCACGCGCGGACGAAGGAAGGATAAACGAAGGAAGGAAGAAGTCGGGTACGTAAGCCGATCAAAGGTCGAGTGCTGACCACGAGTCATCTCGGTTGCGACAACTCGCGCTGCTGTTAACTTTTGCGTGTGCCGCTTCCAGTCTCGTTACTTCGTACGAAATGTAAAAAGTATTTTTCATCGCGAGAATTTGAATTTCTTGAGAAGGATTGCGCAAGAATGCAAGAAAGACAGAATCTTGCAAGAAGTAAATGTAAAACAGAAAGAAACGTACATTTTTCTGATATTATTTTTAGTAGTCGGTTTCTGAGAACGAATTTCTGAGAACCGATTAAAGCCTGATACGTCCGAGGAGACAATAATACGAACATTTTTGAAAGGCAGAGACGTGACAGATCGCGCGCAGATGAAACGCAAGACAATCACGCGCGCAATGAGCGATTAGCGCTGGATTATCTCACCTACGAAGTCACCGAGAAGGTCAGAGCGTGACGATAGAAGAACAAGAAAAGAAGCGACGGACTGGAAGCGGGTACTTTACTCGATCAAAGGTCGAGCCTCGCGCATAACTCGTCGTGGCATCGATAAACGAGTTCCCTATCGCGCTTTCCATTTTCGCACGCGGAGATGGCATCTTCGCCATATGGCGGATGTACCGAGGCACATACGGAGAATTAACGTAAGAAGTTATTGACAAATAGATAGGTAACAAATGATAAGGCTATTAAATTCTCATTATTCCGCGCTGAGAAGTGTTTTGACAAACACAAGGAGAGAATTACTGTAAAGGAGCGGAGGCTCGTAATGAGGCTAAAGGATAAACGGTTAAATGCAATCGATTTGCAAGAGGCTACGGAGTCAAAGTTAGTTACGTGCGGCGCGACGCGACGAAAAGCGCGGTACCTAGCGGCGATTATCGTCCGTATCGCGAGCGATTATGACCGTTAATTAACGCGCTCTCGCAGCATCATCAGTTTGATTTTTCCACTCTCGGGCCGTGCGTACATGCCGAGTAATTGCCACGTGGAGCAGGTGACTGGAAGAACGGAACATCTCGACAATGAAGCTCAACAGGTTGCCGGCGGATAGTAGCGAGCTTGACTACTGCCGTACGAGCGGCAATTAGCACGGGCGATTCTTTCGCGTGTAACACCGAGGAAAAAACTTGAGGAAACGCGCGTAACGCATCCGCATAGTGCGTCTAAATCACTTCATTGCAAAATCCTGCAGCAAAAAAACGCCGTGGTTTTGCAAAACACAAGCTGCGGCCTGCGGAATAAATCAAATGCGTTTTTAAACGCATTGTTCACCGGTATACCGTTAACGTATATCCCTCCGATACAACCATCGTCCTCCGATATTACAGAGTCCGCAGTTTTACGAAACGACGCTCCGAGCGTCCGGAGACTTTTGCGGAGGACTGTACGCTACCGAGCCCCGGCAAGCAGTTAGCATTAGGCACGATGACGAAGAAGGCCAGGGACTCGGTGAGATGATAGCGAGCGCGTTCGCTGACGGCTCGCATCGGTCACACCGCAGGTGACTCGTCGCGGTCTGAGCCTGGCCTCTGCCCGACCCACGTACCTGATTCTATCCGGTGTCCTTCTCCGTCATCTCTAACTCCCGTTTTCTCCCTCGAGCAGAGGAACGCCGAGAGGTATCCGCGAGCTCTACTAAACAACGAGGCCTTGAATACCTCGCGTGTATACAAATTTTTCATATCTTTATTAACGATAAATAAATCGTTATCTCTGTGATCGCTAATTTCAGGTAAAACATATATTACGCAAACGCAAAATTTCTGGTTATAAGAGTAGAAGAGTCCTACGCTCTCGCGCAAAACGCGAGGAAAATGTATGAGCCATTGTTAATAAAAGATTCGAGCCAAGCAGTTTTTACGTATGTGAGAATTTGTTCCTTCGTCCTTTCCTCGCGTCTTTGTTATAAATTCGCATCCGCATGATCGCTGATTACAAGGCTGATATTATATTGCGCGTATAAATTCCTGGTTGACACGGGAAAACGCTACGCGCTCGGCCGCTCGAACGCCGGCCGGTGAACGTCGCCGAAGGACCTGCGAC
>VBVR01005108.1:0-12884 GCA_011638315.1 Tetramorium parvispinum | reverse complement strand
GAAAAATGCGACCGCACATTTCATGATATTGAAATGACACATCTTTTTCTCAATAGTAGTGCCCTAAACATTATAATTTCTAAATGCTTTCCTAGAATATAACAATTCCTTTAATATTCTGAAAATAATATACGAATAAAAATTTTCCTCGCTTTATTCATGTAATTATTATGAGAGAGCGCGTTTGGTAGTTTTCGTTTCGTAACAACATCCGCGCGGTTATTTTGCAATCTCCTGTAAAGCGGTATAAAAGCTACGCCGTGCGAAAAGCGAGTGCTGCACAGCTAGGCTGAGGCATGGTTGCAAGCCGGTAAATAATTGCAAAAGAGCCGGCCGGCAGAGTGGGCGACTCATTTCAGGTACACGCTCCTCTCTTCAACGGATAACGAGCTTTGCGCAGTATCCCTAATGGATATTACCCTGTCCGCAATGCATATTAAATTATAACCAAGTTTATCCGAAATTCGCGATGTTCGCATGATGTTTTACGATTCTTGAACCCGCCACGCATTTGCAGACGTCATTGATAAACAGACTCGTCTAAGTGGGTGATGGTAGATTTAGGATTTTTAGTCTCTTCTTAGGAATGAGACACGTTGTGAAATTAATATCGATTTTCAATTTTCATGAGCTCGGTCCTTTTTGTACATACTAGTGGTGGAGAACGTGCGAAATTTCTCATTGTTGTGTAATGAAACATTTTTGTTATGTATACGACTTATGTATACGTTATTTTTTCATACCTCGTAACTTTTTAAAAAGTAAAGAAAAAAAATTGTTTTTAAAAGCAAAAAATTAACAAATAATTTTCATGTTTTGTTGATTATTCTCACAATACAAAGTGAGCGGAACGAGAAAACCAATCAGCATCGCGGAAAAGAAGCAATAATAGATTTCGAAACTTTTGTGTATCGATTTAACATTTTAACCTTTTTTAAAAGTGAATAATTATCGACAGTGTCATTATAGTAATTTCTTTCTTAAAACACCTTTTTGTAATAAATTCAGATTGACACTGAATCGTTATTTGTTGGACGTCAGCGCTTATTCTGCAATACGAATGAACGAAAAATACAAAAAATTCGCACTATACTTCGCAGTTATGCGGTATCTGCGACTAGATCATTCATATCCGCTTTTGTGTGCAAAAATGCATTCTCATCTGCGTCTTTGAAAATCTTTGATCTTTGTATCGGAAATTTTTCATATATCCGAATTGCATCATTCGCATTCCGTTTTGCGCATTCGTACCTTGTGCAGTTAATGCACAATGCACTCTCCAAGGAGGCAAGTGGCGAAACGTTTCTAAAACGATCGACATCAGTCGCGAGGTCAAAAGTACCATTCAAGAATGATGGTATGTACATCAGAAAATGACATTCGACGAGAATGCATTAGAGAGTTAGGCATGCAGTCGAGAAATATAAAAACGTTTGTGAAACGTTGATGGATGAAATATACGAAAGACTGCTCTTTGCAGTACATATATCGCTTGCATTGGCCAGAGAAGCACTATAAATAAAACGATAATTTTATAATTTTTCTTGAAATTTAGAGAACTGATTTAGCTTACACGTTAATGAACAAAATAATATATATATATTAATAATAATATATATATTTTATATAATAATTATTCTATGCCCAATAATTATTATATATAATTTATAACTAGTAATCATCAAATATCCATGTAATATTAAATCTTTAATTGTGCGATTTGAAATACTTCATATAACTTTGTCCAGGACGCCATTTTGCATAAATATATGTTTCGAATAGCTTATCGATCGCAATATTGCATACATAATTGAGTGCATTAATAGTATTATCTGGATTCATAAAGATATTTTACGTCACACACCAATTCTTTTTATTCCTTGCAAGCAGTCGCAAGCAAATAATTGAATTAATACTATAATAGTGTAAACAAATAGTTTACAAAGACATTTATATTAAATATTACAGAGACATTTGAAATGCAAACTAATAGATTATTAGTTTACACATGTATATTAGCAGTTAAACAAACGGTTGGACTTTAAATTTAAATTTATTATAGATAGACATCGGTTAAACAATGTACGGACTTTAAATATGAATTTATTATAGATTTCTATATTTCGCATTATTCAAATTATCAAACTTTTTTGTACATACCTGTCGCATCTTCAAACATTTTTCGCTGGAAATTTTTCGCCTTTCGCATTACGCAATGTCAGTTAGTTTAACGAACCCGAGCGGGGGCGGGAAAGACGAGTGACCGTAGTACGAATCCGTAAGAACGGTAGATAAAGCGTTTCACGCACTACATCACTCCTAATGGAAACAAGAGGGTAACGAAGGATCCTCGGCGCGAGATAGGTTGAAAGTCGGGGCGGAGTGAAGCTGGAACATTTGATGGCGCGCAACGTAAGTCACTACGCTTACGTTACGTACAGAGTGCAGAGGTCTCAGCAGCAGGCTCTTTCTCTCCTTTACCGCCCGTCCTACGACCTTCATCATCGCGGTTACGCGCTATTCTTTTTTATTTCCGACGCCGCGTATAAATTACAGGGCGCATCACGAGTTACATCTCGTTGCCGAGATTCTTCTTTACGACTGTTCCACTCTTGCCCACTCGGGAATATTAGACACGGCATAGGTAGATTATGTATCCTGATGTTTTTTAATTATGAAACTCACGGATGATGGCTATTACATTGGTAACTACCTCCGATGTCTGTCTTGTGCTCGTTGATATCACTGTGAATATTTAAACTTTTTTTTTGTTCTTCTACTTTATGTTTTTTTCTCTATTTTTTTTTATAATTTTATGATTTAAATTTCTATCGTGGGCGCGATGCTTCAGATCCTGCGCTTTTCGCTTTTATATATGAAAGTATTTTGCTCCAAAGGGAAAGAAAACCACATGTCGAAACAGCTCTTCAGCTTGTACCAGCTTGTACCAAAGAACGAAAACGTCATTCTTTTATTTTGCTCGCTGGCATGTAAAAAATGGGCAGGGGATTTAAATGGTAAGAAGAAGAAGGATCGTTTTTCAACGACGCGGAAATTCCGCCTAAGGCTCAATGCCTATCCCCGCGAATGCCTGTCATCGCGTGTGTTTTCTTCAATAAAACAGAATTTCTGTTTGTAATATGGCATTATTGCATAGAGAATCTTTTTTTTCTCCACGAATTGCCGATTGTCATTCTTTGTTTATATAAAAGTTTACACTTTAATTCAGAAATGTGCGCGAGGAAAACAAAGCAAGAAAATATTCTAAAACACATTTATTTCGCATCGGCATGGTTTCTAACTTTTAATTTTTAACCTGTTACTCTCCCTTTTGTAGACAGTGTTAATATTTTCATATTATATAATTTCCTGCATCTATTAAAAAATATAAATCTCAGAATTGTGATACAGAAAATGTTTCTTGATGTTTGTGTATTTTATGTGCTGTTAAATTTTTCAAACAAAATTAATTTTCTACACTAAGATGATTAATACAAAGCAGTCTTATCTCCGTCTAAAGAATCCATCATCTCATCGCGCTATCGAACAAGCGAACTTCTCGATGAAACGAAAACATTTAGACGTCCAGCAAGTCGGCCGTAATATCCGCCGCTTTACCATCCCCGCCATTCCTGACTACCGTCGCTTACGCTTCGACGGGCAAAGCTAAGGGATGATTTTTCCGTTTTCTCGTTGCGTGGCAGTGAGGGGGCGGCGCGGTAGATGAGTCCGTCGTGGAGTTGTTTGAAAGCCGCGCGACGGCGGGGATGGCGAGAGAGAGAGAGAGAGTTGCGCCGGAGATACAACGAGGCGACGGCGGTGGATCGGAGGGGTGTAGATCGCGCGCGCGCGCGCGCGTGGGGGTAGATCTTGCGCCGTCCACTCCAGCTGGCAGCATCCCTTGCAGCGCCCCTCTAGCTGGCAGCCCTCTCCAGCACTCGGCAGTCACTCGCGCGGTTTGCAACCCGCGGGGTCCGCTCCCTCTTTCGGGACTGCCAGTGCGTCCCTCGGCACCCGGCGCGAACGGTCACGTTGTCGTTGGATTTCCTGACGTCCGACTACCAAATCCCGTCCTTCCCTCTCAGATCGCAGTTATACACTTTTGTCAGATCTGATAGATCGTGGATTTTCAATTTTTAGCATTTTTTTATACGGTAACTTTTTGTTTTCTCAAAGTGAAATTCTCGTTGAATTATTCAATCTCAGTCTTTGAGTAGAAAATAACATTTTCGATTCCTGGAGACAAATAAAATTTATTTGTAAAAATTTTAAGAAAAATTTCGTGGTAGCTCAATAGAACGGACGTATACGCCTCATATTATGGGATTATTAAATGCGAGACTTGCAAATGTAATTTATAAATAGTATTCGCCTTGTTTCTCCATTAATAGATGTATATACATAAGATATTATCTCCACGCGTACCAATCTCGACCATCGCGGGCTGGTACGTGCACGTACATTTAATCACCTAATCGTTGACGATGAACTTCGTTCAATAAGGATGTATAATGCTTGTTCTTTCGATTGTAACGCAGTCACGAGATATCGAGCCAATCGTGCCAGTCAAAGTGTATAAAGAAATCGATCAAGATTGCATCACTAAATGTAATTTTACAGTTACGATTACATCTTAAAAATTCTATTTATTTTCGTTAATTGTGCCGTCGAAAAATGTTAAGTGTACAACGGTTGACCGGTTTGAGTATAATGGTAAATGCGATAAAATCATCACGAACTTTTGTTCGGATTAATTTACAGTGACAAGTGTAAATTCAAAAGACAATTATGTAAATGCAGTTGTCGCAGTTGCGTGCAAGCAGCGTTGAAAAAACAACTCGCGTGTTCAAGGCCACGTTAGATTTATCCGGTAGTCACGTGGTATTTCCCGATTGCTGTTGGCTTTTCTCGTCGTTCGAACTCGTAACTCGGAGAAACTTTTAAATTCCATTTCTCTCGAAAAACTTCGTCGCGTTTAAATGAAATCAATAGATTATCTGATTTGAGTCTTTTTTTTATCATTACACTTTTGATATTTGACTTAAATCGAATATGATAAATTTGTTAAAATGTGATAATTTTCCGACAACTTTCTCTTGTTAAAATATTGCAAAAAAATGGCAAGGAAAGATAATAATAATTTTAATTTTTAAAAAATACTTATAGCTAAGTTTGCTCTTTTATCCTATTTTAGCATCAGCCGATTCTAAAATTAGATCTTCCATTTGCGAGATTAATTGAAACAGAGCTTTCACAATTAACTTCATTCACCGGTAAATTCCCATTCGAAATTAATCCCTCTCTCGTTGAAACTTTTTCCACGAAGTGATCAGTCTGATCGTGATCGCGAGACGATCGAATCGACGTGAGCATCGCAAAGTGTCGATTACTGTTATTGTTGAATGAGGCTGATCGTTGTGGTGAGAACTGGAGAACGGCTGTCAACCTGGAGTGCCAGTGCGGATCACGTGTGGCGCCCGTCTTCATGGGGATGGGCTTTAACGAGAAGAAACTGAGGAGATTACGAAGATTGCGGCTCTTCGGCCGCGCAAAAGTCTACCTCACGGTCCATTGGCCGCAATTGGTGGGTGTATCATAAACTACTTTTCTTCGTATCGTAATTTCATCTCCATTTTCCATCTCATTTCCAGCATCGATAATAGCGATCCGGGGATTAAACTCTGCATAATTCTTCTGATTACTTTTCGTTACGTTGAAATCTTAATATCCCAATAATTAAATGAAATATAATTTTCTATAGATTTTTTAAAGTTAGCAAATACATGCAAAAATATTCTACGCAATTGCAATCAATTAATTATTGATTAATAGGACAAATAATAAATCGCTGTGCTAATCGAAATATTGAAGCGAATCAATTCAAGGAGAATTCTATGATGATTTGAGTGGTTCTACTCGTGTAAGAGCGAGATCAGAATATAAGAATCCATGGCGCGAATCACGTAGAGTGCGCTCATCTTTAAGAGAATGAGCCTTAACGATAACAATCTAGACAATGGCAGTTGATTGACCTGCTGAGCTTATTTTTATCTTACGCCCGTCATTAGTACTAACAATTTTCAACCGGTGACTAACGATATTCTTTCCATTTAACCCGGATTATTTTGTTCTTGAAATAGTTTCCATTATGCGAATCATATTTCAAATAATGATGATTTCGTTGCGAAACTAATTAAATGTCAATCATATAAAATCATTCTAATCCAAATATAATTTCCGCGTTCCGGTATTCCGATGCATATATTTTGGATTATGATTATGTGCTTTGTATTCATATTATAATCATAAATATTACGCATTTTATTTTATTTCACTCGACATTTAAGAGAAATTTCTGTTAGCGGCATTACGTTTTAAAACCGCGATGATACTCCTCGAGAAGCTGACGATGACTAATTTCATCACGCTACTTCTGATTTTATCTTCGAACAGTACGACACGATTTCTTGCGACACTAAAGAGCCCGATGACTCTATTTAATCCCACTCGTCAGTTGCAGCGATAAACGTACTTTACAAAATCGCCATTCGTCTCGCAGCTTTCTGCGCTGCACGCGTTTAATTTGATTCAATCAGTAATGCCCCCCGATTTTCAAGATTATTGCAATGCCGACTTTAGCAAAACGCGATTATTCCGAAAAGCTGTTTATCCTTCGAGAATACGCTGAATACTGGTTTCCGGTGCAAATCTCGTAGTTATTACCGCATCGAAATACATAAGAGCCTCCGTTCTCGTAAAAGCGTAAACATCTTTGTACTTTTCTTCTGAGTTTTACTACTGCATACGAACAAACAAGCATGTCTTTATTCTACATTAAGATTGAAATCCAGAAGTATCAAATATATGAGATGCTAAAAGGAATTCTAGGGAAATAAATTCCACATTTTAGATACGCAACGTTTAAGCGAAGAACTGTCACAGTTTTAGAATAAAATATGCGAATGCTAAAATATATTAACGTTAGAGAAAAAGAAAGAGTTATTGTACATGTTTCTCTTTATAGATAAAATGCGAATTAATATTTAACACGCGTCGAAACGACTACGTAATATTAGTAACGTGTAATTCGGACCGTCAGTATTTCGTGCATTTCTCGACGCAGCTCTCGGAACGGTCCACGCCATCCGGATGTCCAGATTATCCGAGTTCTTGTACGATGTGGTGCCTTCGTGGAATGATACTCGGGTCGTCTACGAATAGTTTCGGCTAACCTTGTCGGGATTATCGGACTGCGTAAATGCTTGCCGCATAGGCATTGGTCAAAAGGGATTCTACGCGGTTTACGGTTCACGCGCGCATCAATAAGCGGACTCTCCGATCTCCACTTAATTTCAATCATCTAAAATTGATTTGATAACGAGGATAACTACGTTCATATTTAAACGAACCGAACTCTCGGCGTGATGATATAATAGTTGTAATAAAACAGTAATTATCGCCGTGCGAATATTTCTCTCGAATATATTAAGTAGTGTAATTGCGATTCCGCATTTGATTAAAATTCCAGCAGCACTCTGGCTGGCGTTTGCTGTAAATTTAGCGAAAAGTTACCAACCAAACCGTACTGGCTGTTTCTCGTGCCGCGAATAAATCGCCCTTTGGCGTTTGATATAGAAAATTATACTGGCACTCCTTTTGTACGCGCTGCAACATACCTATATGTTTGATTTACACCCGGATTCCGCGCGATGCGCGAATCCCACCTGTTCCGTCGCGAACTTATTCGAAGCAACGACCGTGGATAACGATCGCACGTACGATCCACAAATTTTGATAGACGTTTAGTGTTACGCAGATACGTGAATCATACCGTGGCTCACAAATTTGCTCGAGTCGGTTAATTCTTGTCCGGCCAATTCTCATTTATACTTTCTATCCATTTCTATTACCGCACATTTCACAATACAAATTCGATCGTATTCCAATTTAAATCCATGTAAAGTTACCAATTTTATTTATTTCAAGTTACGGTAACGTCTAAATAATTTTTTCTAAATAGCAATGTTCCGGAAATGTGTTGCGATAAAGCTTATTTTATAAATTCAGTTCTAAAAAAAGGCATCTAGATATTCTTTAATTTATTCTCCCTTTGACTTATATTTTAATAAAATAAAAAATATAGTTATATTATTTATTAATTAGTAAATAACTAAAATAAGTATGTAGAGTATTAATTGAATTGATATTAATATAAATCATATAATTGTGATCACTCCAAAATAGAAAAAATAGAGAATAATTATGTGATTATATTTTTAATTATTTTCCTAATTAAGTAACAAATTACTGACGAATTAATCGTTCATCACTATTTTAATCACACCTCCAACACATCGAAGGATTGCGTCGCGGCGCAACATCTCGAAGCGCAGTCGAGCAATTCGATGGCATCTCGATCTCTAAGTACAGCTGCATACTATACTGCGGAAATGTTGAGGCGCTTCTTGTTGCATTTCCGCCTCAATTCATTGCAATCAACGAGCCGCGTCTATGGAAACGGAGAGAAAATATAAAACGCCGCTGTTGCGAATCGTCATCAGCCGGAAATCGTAAAAGTGCGATCCTTTTTAATCAGAAGTTATATCTTAAAATACATTCTCTCCAAGACGAACGCTCTCTCGAAAGTCCAGCAAATTAAACAGCTTGACGAGATAATCTTTGTAATTTAAAAGCAGAGAGGTAGCTTTATATATCTATTACGCAAAATTCATTTATTGAACGATGTATAACTCAAGTTTAGACGTTAACATAATCCCGCGTCCGTAAATTATTCTAACTGAGCCCTCTGTGCTGTCTCTAAGCGTTTTATTTACTACTGTATTTCAATACCGCGCCATTATTTAACGGCGGAATTGCGAGACACTCTCTGTAATATCGGGCTCCATCTCGCTTCCGAGATACTGTTGACATTCAAGGAAGCTAATAACGTACATCTGAGTGCAGAGCATTCTCGAATCTATGTCTGCCGCAACTCTTTCTTCTTAATCGCATAAATAGTACAGCTCGTCGCAATTCATCCCTTTCTCTCCATCCCATCCGTTTCCTCTTCGCCGATCCTCCTTCGACTCCGCGTGTTCGATTGTCACGTTTACAAGCGACCGTTTTGCCCGCCTCTCAACATCGTGGTATCAAGATCGACTGCCATTATAGTCTGACCTAGTTTTTCTTCAATTTACCCCGCTCGCGTCGCGGTACGCGTCATACTTACCTACTTATCTACATGTGTGTGTACGTGTGTGTATTCGCCAACCTTCGAAACCACTTCGCACACGAGCAGTTTCGTCGTCCCGTCCAATTTCTGCAACATGTCTTCGCTACGTTTTCCCCGGCTCGTTGTCATCCTCCCCGCGTGCTCGAAGCGGATACGTTCGTCGACACGAAAGGGATTCCCAGGCATTCATGCGAATTTCAATTTATTCGGGTACGCTGCGCGTCCTCTTTCCGGATGATGAGGGAAGAACGCTTTTGAGGATGATGACAGCGAAATTAATGAAACGATCGGCCTGCGCGTGACATTTAAGAGTCTATTACTTCGACATCGATCTTTGCTAGATTTCCTTGGATGCTCCTAGCTGCGGGTCGTTTTCTGGCTAGATTAGAGTCGTATAATGTCATTCTAACACGAACAAGGAGGTATCTGAAGCGATTATAAACGTCGAAGGAATCCAGCCTAAAAATTAATCGAGATTGTCGATTTCTTCTAGAAATTGCATTTCGCTGCTTTTGTAAAATTAGAAATGCACTTTTGCTAGCCAAGTAGTGTACGATGTAAGTAAAGAAAATTTCATGTCAGCGACACAGTTTCGCGGAAAGTGGATCGCTACACGTTTGTCGCTTTTGCCGACATACTCAATGAACAAGCTGCCTCGACTTCGATCGGCGGCCATTACAATTATTAACAATCGTTTACGAGCATCGCATAACTCACGGCGGACGGTGAAGTGGTTACTTTGGAAAATGAGGAGCCCGGGCTCGTGTAAATCCAGCGGTGTAACGACGCGAGTGCAAGTTCGGCAAACGGGGAAGAGAATAGATACCCGCCGTACGCGGTCGAGCGCAGCTTACCTCGGTTATAATGGATCTCATTACTTTTATCGCTCGGACATACATCTACCCGAACTCCGAAATTACCTTCTTCCGTCGCTTCCTCTTCTAAGCTTCGATCCCGCTTACGCTCCAATCTACATGCAAAAATTTCGGATGAGGCAAGCGCGCATCCTTCCACGGCCATCTCGAACGGCCATCTGCGTCCCCTAATTTTTCGTTAAAATTGCGCGCGATAAGACATATATATTGGAACTTTGTGCCGCGGGCGTTGACTCTTTATAAGGTTTTTCCAAGAAATACACTTATTTCTTCACTTCTCATGAATGACGTTTGGGTAACTTGTTCAGGAAATCGACGTCAAACTTTAAATCAATCTTTTTTCAATTATCTATTTGTCCAACTTTCTCGTACAGATTTTGTCTAGCCTCACTGCCACGATTTGATCTATCTCGATTCCCGAAAATTTTTCCACATCGCTCGATATCGTAAATACCAGTGCGACGTGCGCGCGTTCCCGGATTACTTAACGATCCGCTTAATAGGGTGATTATGAGAAATTATAGAATTACGCATGAATGCACGGGCCGATATGAATCGTGATCGTCGTCGCGCGGCAAAATTACGTAACGCGAAACCACAGCCGATCGCGTCGATTTGCCTTTGCATCGCATTAGCGAAACGCGGCGAGTGCATCGCAAATAAAATCACGCTGCGCTGCATCGCGCGAACCCCGATAAACATCGAACACGCTATTCGCGGCCAACCGGGCTTTTGCAACTCGGCTCAAAACGTGTTTGCGGAACGAGATCCGGAAACAAAATTACGATTAGTGTTAAGAGACTTTAATATATCAAATGCATATCATGCACGTGCGGAGAGCAAATAATTATCTTCGATGTTGCATTGATCCCTCGACTTTAATCTCGTCTTTCCTGATCCCGAAATTTTGAGTAGAATATTAATTATCTCAACTACAACACGGCGTGAATGCATAAAATTACTTTCAATAATAAATTGACTGGAAATAATTATTTGAATGAATGGTTACTTATTGACGTTGAAATCGCGAGATAAATAGGCGTTCTATTAGGAAAGATCTCACGGCAATATAATATCGCGTAACGAGAGCCAGGATGTTCCAAGTAGCGAGTTCTTAGTAGCTCTTCGCGAAATTGTAACGCGTCCGTCTGTGCTTTAATTGCACGAGAGACTTAACTGCGCGCACGCCCGATTGTACGGGGATGTTGGATATTACCGGTATACCTCGGTCGTATATCGAAATTACACGATTACTCGTGTCGCTGCGAGCCAAGAGCGTCTTGATTAAAGCGTTTTGCATAACAATGCTATTGGCCGCAGCAGCCGGAGCGGAGTTGCCCGGCAGTGCCGTAAATATGGACGTTTTTAATAAAAGCGACTAATTTAACGCGCTGCTGAACTACCGCTGGAAAAAGGGATGCCGCTGATTGCATTATTGTCGGATCTTTCTCATTCCTCATCCCTCTCTTTCTCTTTCTCTCTCTCTCTCTCTCTCGCGCGCCTTTTTAGAAAGGCGTTTTACTGCGCATATTTATTTTATAAATCGAGTCGCTACAAAAAGAAAGATCGCGGTAAAATCGAAAAGTCCGCTCCCGTAATCCCGAAAACGTAAGTACGCGCACGGACCCCCTGCTGTTTGCGTCAAAATAAAATCTGTAAATAAGGGCGGCGAGAACATTGCAGGTTCGTTATAGAAGCGTATACACGATAGCGTAGCGTAAATGAATATATGTATACATGTCTCTACATTCATGTTACTTGAAATTAAATTCTACCTGCGCAATATCGTCCGCTCGTGTGCTCGTTGCCATTGATACAAATACGGAGATTGCGATATGGAAATTACGCGTGCTGCGATATCGCTCCTCTATCTCTGATTAGCTCATCTTGCTCATTGAGGATTATTTATTTCTCTAAAATAATCAATTAGCGCAACAGTTGCACGTACCGTAGGAACATGTTGCCTTTGTACGCATGCGAGGAATTTACGCGCGGAACGCGCGCTTCGGAAGAAATTTGCATGCCCGACAGGTACGAAAAGCGTTTAAGATCGTTCTGGGGCTTTCGAAGCTAAGTAGTAGGTGCTTTTGCATATAACCGCGCGCGCGCGCACGAGATGTGCATTATCCATGGATCCGTGCGCGCGAAACGCGGAAGGAAGGATCCCGGAAACAGCATTTAGCCGGAGAAGTACGGGCCAAGTTTATCCAGGTATGCTGTTCTACAACGTGTCTCACGGCAATTGAAAATCTAGGATATTCTGTCCTTTAGTGTGTTTCACGTAGCGTTTCTTCCTGTCAATTGCATCTCCTGAACGCTGTAAAAAAGTTGTGTACAACAGCACATTTTGCCAATGTACATTTAATCGTCTTATCATTAATAAAAATACTTTTCTTACACGTAAGAATAAATTAGAAGGTATTAAAGCGAAAAGTAGCGAAATTCAATCACTAATTTGGAAGAAACTCAATTAAATAAAAAATGTTAAATATGTCGAATTATTGTCACAATATTATTATCTATAAATGCTTTTATCGTTTCACTTCTCGTCAATTGCGTGCATTTGATGTAGTGATATCATCAATATTTATTATCGCGAAATGTGATGTATCCGCGGAATATTCTGTTGCCTTTGAAATAAACGACGCGCGGAATTTTCGATGACATCGGTACATTTTCAGAAAAGTGCATTCGATTATGCAACGTGATTTTCTAGAGTCAGTTCGGCCGGAAAAATTAATTACAGATTGATATGTCGAGTACAATGATATTTTGTA
>VBVR01005107.1:0-12884 GCA_011638315.1 Tetramorium parvispinum | reverse complement strand
TATATAAGGTGCGAAAAGCGTCGATTTCAAATTGACACAGACGACATACTCCATCTGACAACGCGTGTCGCTCTCGATCGTGTCGACTCGCAGTCCGAAATTCCTCAAATAAGCCACTTCTTCCCGTTTACCCGTCGCGGCCCGAGTTCCGTCGCGGCGCCGAGTTTGTCTGTGCGCGCGCCCGCCGCTTCGCGGGACTTCGGGCGCGCTCGGGGACGCTCGGGGCGCGTACGATTGCGCGAGGTCGGTCGAAGGGCCAGCGGAGCGCGGCAGTGATGGTGGTGGTGTCGGCTGGCGGTGTGTCGCGTACGCGTAGAGAACGAAGGCGAACGGAGAGGGCCGAGCTCGTCCGTGCACGGGCATTGATAACGGCGGGCGGCCCGCCGCGACAGTCGGAGCCGGTCGCTCGTCGTGCGAGCGTCGTGACATCAGCGTTTCACGCGCGCACTCGCGAACGACGCGAACTGTCAGATTGCCGCGGTCGCGCTCGAGGAACCGCCGCACGGCGTCTGTCCGGAGGATCCATCGCGGCGGCGGCGGCGGGATCAGTGTCAGTTTCGTCGCGTTCTGTGCCGTAAGTGTCCAGTGTGTCCAGTGTGTGATGTCGGCGAGGGGCGAGGGAGAGAGGTAGAAGCCCGCGTCGTAATTTCGTAGACGTCTCCACGGCGCGGCGTCGCATTTTCCTCGCAGCAACGCCGGTAAGTCGAAGCATGCGTGTCATTCATTTCTCGTCCGCCGCTCGCGACGCACTTCAGGTACCTGCTGTCGGAGATAGAAATAATTAGAGATAAGAGAAAGGGAGGCCACTTAAATCGCTCCGCAACGAGCACTCTTTACGAAGAGCGTTACATTTATTGTCCGTGGCAGATGCATTTCATTGTGGCGTTACATTGCACGTCGCCGCCGACCGAATTTGGTCATTTTCCAATCGGATCTGCTCCGACTTGAAGTTGACGTCTTTAAAGCACCGAGTGCCTGCCGCGAGATTTCATTGGCCTTTAAAACGCGTATTTTCATTCGCACGTTTACTCCGATTTCTTTCGCCGGAGCGTTACTCGCTAGAAGGACAATTTAGCGCTTGTGTAAAACGCTTTTCGGTCGGAAAGATCCTTCGACGGGATTATTGCGCGACCGACTTTCGAATTTGTCATTCGTTTCATTTAACGATCGCGTATTATAAGCGTTTCAATCTCGGAATGTACCGACACAATTCTTGCGATCTAAAGACGCGCGAGGGGTTATTTCCGATCGATCGTATGAATTCACGATGAAAGGCGAGAGTCAGCTTGCTCGCGCGCCGAAGGTACAATCTACGTCCACGTACTAACCCTTGTGACGTACTCTCGCGTCGCAGTATAACGTCACGAGCGAGGCGCACCTGTTTATGTGGGTCGCGACACGGCGCGTTATCGTCCAGATGTCGAGAATGGCACGCCCGCGAATGGAAAATAGGTTAACATCCCCGCGATTTTCCTCTTTCTCTATTTTCGAGGGGGAAACGCGCCCCCCCCCTCTCCTCGAAAACACCCAGGGAGGACGTGGAGATCCACGTGATCCTCGGGCGAGATGGACAGACAGCGAGTTCGAGTGCGCCGCGTCGCACAAATCCCCCGGCGTCACGCAAATCCGCGTAGAAAAAATATCGGCGGAGAGGCGCGCTCGGTGGAGGAGAGAGAGACCTCGCCGGTCCCTTCCTCTATTTTCTTTCTCCGAGTCCCTGACTTTCCGAGGGATTGTCGTCCGAAGGTGGATTTCTGCCTCGAGTGTTTTCACGCGATCACTCGCACGCACGCGACGATTAAAGCGACGTTTCTCAGGCCTTTCTGAGATCGTGGGACTGCGGTGCGACGCAGGGGGACACCTCTGAGAATTTTAATTGAGAGAGGATGCGAGATACGTAATCTCTCGATTACGAATGATTATACATAATGCGCATAGTATAAAAATATATTTAATTGATTGGAATATAAATATGGATATAAATATATATTTTAATGAATATCTAACCAGAATAATATTGATATACATAAATTTTAATGAATTCTTTGTCACTATGTTATAAAATATTTATATTTGATTTATTCTAAATAATGCAGCGAATTACCTTGCTGTGCGAATTTAGAAATCAACGGAGCGTTAAGATATCTAATATTTAATTAAAGCATTTCCAAGTAATAATAATACTGCCAAAAATGTTTGGTCTACATTGGAATTTTATTTTCGATTGATAACGTGTGCTGTGAATATGGATCATGTGCATGAAGATTGAAGGTGCACGATGCATGCCTTTGGCTTTAACATAGCGATCGAACGTACATGACGATGGGGAGGTACGATCGAATTTATGAAACCCGCGGCGGAATGCGGCTGTGCTTTGATAGCGAATGTATTACGAAAATCAGCGATTCTCGTAATGTTTTTGATGTTATTATTTCAAAATCTATGATATCGACACAACTTGTGTTTTATCGAATACACAAGGGCGTAACAGATGTGCGATGTAATATTATTTGCCCGTCGTTGCGCATCGTCGTTTTTCATTCGAATGTATCGCTCGCGAAGAAACGTGCTTCGAGGAAGCAAAAATTACCTTCGCGATCAGTTGGATATGTTTGAACTTTCGTCCTTGTCGCTTGTATGTTTTGACTTAAAAGATTACTTACTGCTTATATAAGTTTTACTTTAAAATATTCATTTGTTTCCATTAAGTAATTTCATTGAATAATCGATTACATAAGTAATAGAGATTAAAACAAGTTAGCGCGTACAAAACATTTAACTTCAATTGATTTTACTTCTCTCACTTTTGCGAGTTACATCAATTCGAATCATTTCGAATATTCTTCGTTTTGAATATCATTATTCTGTTATTCGCGCGTACTTGTGCGAGTCTGTATAATGTCCCTTTCGTTACAATTATTCAAATGAAAAGTGCAATGAAAGGATCGGGTTGAAAATTCTCTCGTTTCTCGAATATTTCTCGCACGGATGCGCATACATGCGAAACATTCAGATAAAGACGTTTGTGCGACGTGTATACCAGTGAAAAATTAGAATGGCCCCGGGTACGATCGTAAAGAAAGTCGTGAAACAATTCTAACGACCGACACATGCTCGAACTTTGCCTCTCGGCGCCAGCACGTTCATGACCCACCCGAGGTTGATGCTCGCATACGGCACATACATTGCTCTCATGGCGGGAAAATGAAAACGGCCGAATAAAATAAACCTGAATATGATATATGCTGTTTATATAACATTTCCATATGTATGATGAGGAGGCATTACATCTTTTTTTTTTTCCCACCCGTGTACACGGATAGCATTGATTACATTATATTCCGTGTCAATGAGATGCGGAGTCGCTGGTATTTTTCAACAACATTAATATCCCGTAGCGTAATATGTTAAACACCCCGAAATGTTAAAGAAATTCATGCAAATCGTTCGATTATTATGCATAACTGGCAGTGCGTCCGACGTGATTGCGTGCCCTTTAGGATTAATCGTAAGTGCATTCGCGTGAAAAACGCTACGCGAACAATGCGATCGCGCGGTAATTTCCAACCGCTGCATATTTATTCGAGCGGCGTTTAATTAATATCGGGCGTTTAATTAATCTAAGTGGTCGCGAAAACACGTGGAGCAATCGAACGGGTCAACGGTAAAGGGGAATGGAAGTGTGCGGCTAAATTTCCTCAATATGTACGTGCGAGCAAGGGCGCGGGCGCTTTTGAAAGTTCATTGCTATATAATCCCAGAAATAACTTCTGGTCAGTCGATCGCAATTAATTCGTGGCAAAAGCAGAGAGCGTAACCTCGCGAGATAAAAATAAAGTTTGTACCTCGCGTATGAATCCGCCGGATTCATAGCGATATTCGAAGGGCAAACATAAAGATAGAAAAAGTTTAATTGACATCGCAGTCGACGCGATATACCCGCGCCGTGAGGAAAATAAAATGTAGATACCTAGCGCGATAGGATGTAATCAAGGGCGAGTCCCAAGTTCGCATCGTTGAGCTTCATTCAACTTTAGAAACGAAGTGCAATGCATCTTTAATTAAATCTCCGGCTGGCCCGCGCTCCAGATTGAAATATATTCTAGGAATTCCCCCGCTATCTCGGTTTTTTCCCCCGCTGCAGAGGACCGTGTTTCGAACGCGATCAAAATCGGGATCACGGGTATCGGCGCGATACGTATGGCGAGAGATCCGTTTGACCTCACAAGCACAATCTGCAATAAGAATTTTCGCAAATTAAATTTAAAGTCGTAGATGAGGCTGAATTTAAAAATTCCATTTCCAACTATCCTCTCAGATAATTGCTAAAGTGCTCCCATTTCAATCTTTGATAAGCGAAGCTATTAAATAAGAAGGCTGGCAGTTTCGGTAACGTTACCGCAGTTAGACAGTTTAAGGTCAAGCTGCTTTTTGCACTAATGACATAATTAATGAAAATGGTTGAACAAATGCCTCGACAAATGACACGCAATTTGTCGCGATCCTTGCTTTGTTGTCATAACATAATTTTACAAGTTAAGAAAAATTCTACGTGGAAATTGTTGTCCATCGAACATTTTCTTTACGCATTGGAAATTCCAAACGCATAGTTCCGGTCAGTGGAAATTTCAAAGCGAATTCCCGTGTAGGAGGCAACAACTTCATTTTCCATCTCTTTTCGTTCACGATGTGGCTTAGCTGCGTATGTGTCCACATGCTCGTAACAGTTTGTCCTGATACAGCTGCGTTGAACTATTACTTCCAATCCCCACTTCTCCCCCCTCCCCTTCCGCTGTTCTCTCCCCTCAGGCATCTTCAGTTTCCCTGAGTTTATACCATTTCCGCTTTCCATCCCGATGGTACCTGATTATTCCCGCACGATAATGTCCCTCGTCACGATCGTTCTGCATGTTAAGCGAGTCTTGACTAATGATAAAGACGAGCTGGCGTAGGTATGTGAGATGGTTCCTAAATTACAGTACTTGGACTCGCAGAGCGTCCTTGCGCACAATGATGACAGGTTGCATATCGATATACATATGTATGCGCGTTTCGTGAAACTTTCGTTGATTTAACGTCAACAATGGCTGGGGGCATGCGAACATTGAGGAAATAAAATTCCTTTTTCCTACATATATTTTATATGTATAATTGATGTTTGATATCAATTCGAAAGAATCGTTGTGGAATACGTACGCTAAATGCCAATATATCATTATTGGACTATACAATGCGATGTTTCCGAAAGTTTTGTATGTACTTCTTCTCGCGACATACACCGGATATTGAGCGAGGAATGAAAAAAAGGCGGTGAGGTGAATCAAATTTTGTGTAACCAATCATTCGTCGCAGACTTCCAATAATCCATGGGCGATATATCCGGCCGAACAGCGAAGCTGTGCGAGATATCCGAGTGGGCAAATATCTAGCCCCATTCCGGATCCGATCGAACTTTAAAAACGACGGTTCGAGGGATTTCATGCATGTATGTATGTCCGTATACGTGTGTGTATTTTTGTGTATGTATGAGGAAGAGGGGGGAGGGGGAATACAGCGAATTACAGCTATCCGACCCGAAGCGTACGACACAGCGCGTGCGAGTACAACGGTATGCTGTCTGGTCATCTAAAATTTAAATGTTGTGTGCTCAATGCACTGTAAATATGTCATTGATGGCTTTTCGTAGTCGGGAGTACTTGCCGGCCACATATGATGCATGAATATTGCAAACACAAATACTGCAATGACTTCTTTCTGTATTAAATACACATGCACTGTGTTGACACACAATAAGGTCTTAATCCTTTGGGCAATATCGATTGCTTATTTTCATTTGTGTTAGAAAAACGAATATATTTGCGTAAAATTATAAAACATTATTAAAGAACAGTTAGAATAATATTCTTTCTTAGATTAAAGAAACTTTTTTTCGTGTATAGGCAAAATATTAATATACAGTTCTAAAAATTGAGGAAATTATTATTTGATAACTGAAACGTGATATTTGAAAAGTGGTGCGACGTTTCAGTGAATATTTGTCAGATAAGCAAACTTTATCTTATCGAAGGAAATACTTACGAAGTATCAGTGAAATTTTTTCCGTTTGGAAGTTATATTTATTAGTTTCCAGTCACATATTGATTTAAATATGGAGTTAAGAAATTTCCTTTTTTCAATGCGATATTCAGTTTTTATATAAAAATTGATAAGCATTCTGCAATTATTACATTTGTTATACACGGAGCAATCGTGCACGACAGAAAAAACGGATAGATGAAAAAATAGCAAACGCACATGTTTACGACGCCTTTCTTCAATCTTTTTTTCTTTAGCCGACTAACTATAGTGATTTGAAGTGACTCGAGTGATAATTTATTAATCTCGATGCCGCGTATCTCGGTTCATAAAAACGATCCGCGAAGTTCTGTGATCTAGGAATCTCCAATAGGAGAGCTCGTGAGTCGGGTCACAATGACTATATATATATAATGCGCTACGGTCGTGGAGGCTTCCTCTTTCGCGTTTTGGCCAGTCACCCAGTTTGGTAGCCGTCTAGCTGAAGCAAGTTGAAGAAAGTATACGTAAATTGTGTGTACGCGTTCGTTCAATGAAAGCAATTAAGATTCGTAATAAGTCGCGATTCAGGGCATTTTGCCCCCAGGCGTTATCGCGAACAAATAACGGTCAAACGGATGTAATATCACGCGCATCATTAAGTACCGAAAATAAGTTTACGGAAAGACATTGTAAGAGACACGAATTGAATAAAGATCAGAGCGAATCCAAGAGGATCTACGCTGAGTACGGAACAACATTTTTATTATAATAATCGTATTTTTTATATTATGATTAAAAAAGAAAGTGAATACCTTTTCTATATTTATTAATTTATTATCAATTAAATATTATAAATTCTGATAAAATTTTATTTTTATTAATATAAATAGAGAATATATAATAGATTTACTATTTTATTATACATATTAATATTTTAATATAAAGGGCAGAAAAAGTTCTCGTTAAATGCGTTTCTTTTGACTCATAGGCCGGTATTCAGAGTCAGTTCTTATTTCAAGACTTAAGTAATGTCTTAAAATGCTGTGATTGGTTTAGAACCACATAAGACTGTACTTAACATGATCTTAGATATAAGAACTGACTATGAATACCGGCTATAGATTCTTTTATCAATTTTAAATCAATTACAATTAACAAAAATATTAAGAGAAATTATTGATTTTATAATTTCTATTATTGTATTTTGTAATTGTACAAAAAATAAAATTCTTCCCAAGTGAAATTAATTTAAAAATAAGTGAAATATATGATTTATTTATTTTTCTGAGAAAATCTTATTTCTAAAAAAAAATCTTATTTTTAATCGTTTATAATTTAAAAGCTGTAGATATTTGATATGTTTGTAAAAGAAAAGAGAAATTTTAAATTGAAAGAATCGTAATTTTAAGAAAATTTAGTAAAAAACACTTTATGTTCGTTAAATATGTGATATTTCAACATTTCTTACTTTAATTGGACTTTTCATTAAAGATAGCTTGTCAAATAATCTCTCGGGGGAAGTAAATTTAGATGCCAATAAATCCATCCCAGATAACGATGACGGAGAACATTATGTATCGTTGCTTTCATTGAATTTTCTCCTATATTGATGAATTGCGATACACGTTCCTAAGAGAGAGAGCTCGAAGAGACTTAAGCGTCGTTCATACGTACGGCACCTATTCGTTATGTGATACATACTCACACTCGTGGTCACGCTTTCCGTTTCTCTGCCCGCGCGGAAGAGGGTCGAGTTCGTCCCACATTCTCAAGGGTCGTATTTTACGGATTACGCCCGCTTTCGTCCCCCCCGGTGCCTGCGTGCCTCTAGCGGCATCCGAAAAGTTGGGTAACGCAAAGGATTAAATCAGGGACCGCGTTGGGCGTTTGCAAATGCGGGTGTACTGGCATGTTGAGGGTCTCTTTGTCTGTGGTACCGATCACAGAGGGGATAAACGTCGCTTTACTCGAGGATCGATCGATTTGTTCTTTGGTGTAAATGCGGCTTAACGGAGATTGCTTACGGTTCTGAGCGAACCCCATCCGGTTGCATAGCGACTCGCAGGCAAACATGTGGTTAAACCGGTTGACTCAGACAGGTCGGTTTGGTTCTTGCTTACTCCCTCTCTATCTTCGCCTCTGCTCCCTGCTTCTTCTTCATCTCCCTTCCATCTGATTCTCTCTCGACGGCAGCCTATTGCGTACCTGTGCTACATCTCTTCTGGCCTCAAGTGGTTACTGGGAGTTTTTGACATTTTTGGTAGAACAACTTGAATGGAGCAACCTTTCGGATTTTCCGAAGGACGTCGTGCTCGTGAAACGGAATGATTATTTTTATCTTTTATCTATCCATTTCACTAAGATGTTATTATGAATGAAATTGAATTGTTATTTCAAAAATATTATTTAGAAAAATTGACGGAGAGTGCTGTTAATTATTTATCAAATGTTGTGTTTGCTCTTTTGGCAATTAAGGAGGCAAGTATCAATCTATTTCCTAACGGGTGTTTCCATTAACGGGTATTGATAAAGGCTTGAAAAACTGTAAGTTCGTGACTTATAATTGGTGCTCCGACTGTTCAGCATATCGGTTAGCTTCTGAGTCGCATGTATATTAGGTTGCCACTCTTTACCTCGCTTTATATAACTGGGTTATCGACCGCATCAGTCACACAAATACATATGAAGGTATCCTTAAAATAGTCTAAATTAGTGTTCGTAAAATATATATATTGTATACACAAATACAATATATAATTTATTAAAAAATTCTAATTAATTAAACTTTTTAATTAATCACATATATTTTTTAAATGTTATATATTTAGTTTATTCTTTAGTTATTATTTAGTTAATTATGTATTAGTGTATAACTATTAAGTTAATTAGATGTTTATTTGTGATTTTTTTCGTAATGAAATATTAAACTTTGCTGATTTACTAGGGATTTTATTATTCTAGATTCAGCAACAGAAAGAGCTTTAAAAAGAGCTTATCCATTCTAGCATGTATTAATTTTCATGCACGTAGATTTAATCAACTTTTACTAGAAAGACCAGTATAATCTCTCGTATATTTTGTGCAACGTAAATTCGCATGATGGTTGTGCATAGTAATTAGATGTAATCATCATACATATGGATGCCCAGCTTTATTATCTGCCTATAATTAACAACTCTATGATTTCATTTACTGCGAATATATATAAAAACTCACAATGTCTGATTGTTACTATGTATTCAGAACATGATTCATATCAACGCCTATTTTTAACGTGACCAAGTTTACTTTATATGAGAAACTAGACAATGTATTTTCCAAACAAAACTCCCGATAAAAATATTATATAATATTTAATCCGTTGAGCGGAACGTAGTATACGAGGTAGTATACATCAGAATTTTTCAAAACACCGATTTTGACAGATAACAGTGTTTAGTGGAATCCTGTTAATAGCTCTACTTTTGTGGTTTTAAAAGAGAAAATGTTGAAACAATGTGTAAAGTTTCATATTGTAATATAATAATTGTATATAAAAATTATATACATTATGTGTCTAAAAATTATATGATATCAATATTTTTTATTGGTAGATATAATTGTTACAAAATTTGTTTAAAACTAAAAGAAAAGAAAGAAATATTATATTTTTATAAATTTTTATCTGAATTGAATTTAATTATAATAATAGATCAGTGCTTTGCTGAGACAAATATCTTTGAATTATAAAAACGATATATTTTCGAATGTCAAAGCTCGTGCGCGACTCAACTCCGAACACAGACTTTTCTTTTATAACTATTCTATTTCTCTTTTAGTCAAAATTAAATATCCTCTCGGGTAGGAACTAAAAATTTCCTTTGTGGAATTTGCATAATGCTACAGCGACAATTTTAGTGACTGTAGAGGAAACTTAAATTTATTGACTTTAAAAAGAAAGTATTTTTATTCTGTTTAACGCAGAAATGTTATGAAAAGTGCCACTGAATGGAAGTCCTGTTTTCTACTCGAAGTATTTTTAAATATATTAAAATTTATATCTATATCTAAGAATATAATCGGGAAATTTGATGAGCGAATATTTTGCTATCGAATACAATATCTGTGATAAATTTTGCTATTATTTGGGTTTCTCCCGGAATGTACATTGCACAATTGGGTTCGTTTTAAATATGAGCTTTAAATAGCTATTTTATTAGATGTCTGTTTTGCAGACAAAAACTATAGTAAAATAGTGTTACTATTTTACACCGCTAACTGTACATTTTGTTTCATTCATTTTATACGATTGTAATTGCAAAGCGTCGCGTTCAGCCGATAAAATCCGAGAAAGACAATAGTCAAGGAAAATGCAAGGAAATAACGCGATTCGCGAAAGGTCGACGACTTTATTATACGTAGACTGAGTAGTCACGATGAATACCTCTTCACGGACCGCTCTTGTCTCTAATGATCATTGTCCGCTTCCCGTTGGGCCGTTACCAATATCCTTATTATCGGTCCAGCGCTTCCCCAGGCGTGACATGATACACGTACGGAAATTATATCGCCTCGCAATATTATCATCGCATGCGTGCGCGCTTAATTGCACGCCTGCGAACGCCTGCTCGCAGAACTGCGCGGTGAACTTTATAATTAGCGAAGTATAGTAATCAATGGCTATCGCCCTCGCGGTTCCATATCGCACCGCCGCGACACTTTGCGCTTTATTGCTTTGTTTGATTTAATCTTGCTGCTATTGAATTATAAGTAACGAGTAACGTCGTTTGAAATATTAATCGCAATCGTGTTTTTTTTCACCGAGAAGCGACGATTGTTGTCAATGCACTCGACTCGTGGACTGTCACGTGAGATACGCGGTTTAGCGTGCTGAATTATATAGATACGTATTTCTCTCTCTGTAAAAAGAAAATGCTATCGCGTTCGGTTGCAACTATTTCGTGCACGTTCGGGTCGTGTGTTCATTTTACGGTGAAAAAGATCTCGTTTCGCTTGGATGGCATTTCACTTATATTACCTATCTACACGGTTGAATGATCGGAATGACTGTCTACTAAGTTTAGTTCTTAAAACATGCAAATGTTTACATTCATTTCATTAGTTTGAAAACTATTATATTGTGAAAATCTTGTTTACTTGTAGTTCTATAAACGTGTAAGATATATGTATGATTCAGATATTAACATATTTTTAAATAACATTTTAACAATTTTAGTTATCAAAATTTAATTTTTACTTACACATATCGTATCTTCTTTCGGTTGCATTTTTCCCTCCATGCCTTTTCTTTATATTAGACGTGTCGCTAGATTCAACATTTAAATGTTAATTTGCGATGACCTTATACATGTTACATCTGCTCGTGGGAAAAGGGGATTTTATCGAGATAAGGAAAGTAAAAGAGAGAAATACAATCGAAAAGAGAACTCTCATAGTCAATGTCCTGTTCGTCCTGGGTCCATTCGTTCTTAGCAGGTGAAATCCAATTTTCTGTCTTCTACCGGCATCTCGCTACTTCGAATTCAGTCTGCATTCCTCTATTTTTTTCATTTATTCTTTTCGTTAGAATTCAATTCCGGACCGTTAAACTTTTGCTCATTGCGAACGAGCGTTAACCGTTTTCGGAGTGGACTATTCAATTGCGAAACACAATGCTTTCCAAACGTATCTTTTGCGGAGATGAGAAATAGTTAAAAACATTGTTTAATCAGACACTAGTTCACCGCTGCTATAAGTGAATCGTAAATCATTATGAACGTAAATTTGATGCTCATATCCTGGATCAAATTTACGTTTGTAATGATTCTTAGAAAGATATTAATACGAATGTATGGTGCGCGTGCCCTATATAACTTACGGGACTGATTTTTTGTATGCGAGAGACAGTTACTTATCCTTATCGCGCAGGAAGCTTAACTACGCATCCGTATTGATAAGAAATGAGATAAACCAGAAGTATATAAAGACGAGTCGTAGCATACGATTGCGGTTTATTATCACGTTTTAACGCTGTAATCAATAAACTACTCCCTTTTTTTCTTGGATACAGTCACAGTGCATTAATCTTGAATCCTGTTTAGCAGGATGAGATATACTATTCAGATGCGAGATGCTTTTAAAAGGACACGTATTGAGATTTCTCTTTTTGATGCGCCATTATCCCCAACCGTATAATAATGGTAATTAATTGGGTTAATAGCAGCTTTTAATTCCGGAGCACGTCACCGATCGATATTTGCCATTACGGCGTTGAGTGAAATTTTTACACCCGGAGCATTCCGCGATAAAAGCAAATATATGCTCTGTTAAAAAGAAAGTTACTCGTTTAATTTCTGCAGAGATTTGACATTAAAAAGTAAGCTTTAATATTATATATATATATATACTATACCGATCAACTATTTTTAGCGATATATCTCTTTGGATTTGGATAGAAATGGCAAATTAAAAATCGTAAAAATATGTTTAAATTTCTAAATATCTATTTAAACGAAGAGATTGTTTAATAATTGTATGGTTGTGGCCATACTTTTCTATTAAATTCTACCTACTACATGGCTTCTCGTTTGGTTAAGGTCATTTATCCCGCTATAAGATTTCTAACATTTTTCAAGACGCAGGGACTTGTCAAGCTTATCAAGGAAGTCACGAAACGTTGGCTTGAGCTAACAGGAAGTTAAGCATGATTGAATGTAGCTCGAGATGAAAGCGTGTCGCAAGATAATATTTGCAAAAAGAGCTTGTGTTGCAAACGATCGGTAACACGATGAATGCTTCATATTAACGATTAGAATACATTGAAATTCATTCATTTTTCGAACTAGAAC
>VBVR01005106.1:0-12886 GCA_011638315.1 Tetramorium parvispinum | reverse complement strand
AATTCCATATTTATGGAAAAATGATAAAAATTGGAAAAAGATGAGAAAATTATTTAATAAAATAATCAAGCTACATAATTTTGATAACAATGATAAGATTAGCTTAAAACTTAAAAGCTGAATGACACACAAAATTTTCTTGTACCAGTTTATAAAGTGAAATTCATGATATCTAGTGTCATTACTAGAGAAATAGAACTCAACTTTTGAAAGATCTTTTTTAATATAGCCAAACGTAAACCAGGCATACAGAATATATCTACGAATCTAGGTAATGTAAATTGATTATGCATGAAAGATTGAAGTTTGATAATATTGTTGCATTGATGAAGATTGATGTCCATTAGAACACGATTGGAAAATTTTTGAACAAAATTTTTTCAGATTCGGAATTCATACACATCTGGTGGTTAAAGAAGAAATGTAGTTTGTTTAGAATTTAGTTTAGTAACTCCAACTCTTTGCTATCAGGAACAATTTAATAGTTTCGATATCATTACAAGTTGTCCAAAAATCGACTAATAAAATACTTCTCTCATCGACGTGTGGCAAAAATATTATATATCTCTAAACCATATATGTTCAAATAATTCTCCGTTAATTTGTCAACATAAATCAGATATAATAACATAAATTACTGTTACTATTATTACTACCATTATTTTAAGAACCTTAGCGTTGATGAATGTCAATTAAATGAATATCGTTCTTCATCACTTTACTAATATTTTCTGTGATAAAAGTTTCATAAAAATCGGCGTGTACATATTGAATAGTCTTCCTTGTCAGAAAAGAATCACCATCTTATGTTTCCATAATTCGTATCACGATGCATTACACGAATCTTTTAAATTTCAGAACGAGCTTCTTTATCGTCATTCTATGTCAATAAATAATTACATTCGAGTATGTCTTCGTTTTGAAGAACATTATTTAAATTACCTAACACATATCACAGAATCCATATTCTCTTTTAGAAAAGAAAAATAATTATACAAACGCAATAGCATAGGATACAAAAGCATTAGAATAGTAGAATTATATAATAGAGGAGATGGTGATAACATGAGATCTTTTTATAGTAATATGAGAAGATTCTTTTCTATAGTAAATTGATCCTTAATCATAATAACGAAGTAAACATTAGCGTCCTTCATCTCTGCAATTATTTGGTTTTCGACTTATAAAATGCCACATTTTTTTAATTTACCGTGTAAAATAATTTTTCTAAAAATTCAGAATTACGTCAAATTCAGATCTTAGAGAAGAAAACGGGACGGTGATATTTAAAATAAAAACAACAGGAAAAACTTGAAGAAAGCACTTCTAAAAGATGTGTTCAGTACACGTATATAATAATATAATAATAAAGCAAGTACTCTATTTTAAACACTGAATAATAATACTTTTAGTAGTTTAATAAAGATTATTTCAAGTCTCTCAATTTATTAAGTAAAACGAATTGATTATAAAAGTTTTGTAATGGGCAAAAAACAATCATGTTCTTCTCAATTTTTGTCTAACTGACCTCCAGATACCACGATGTATGGATTGTTAAGTATTTGTGCTACGTGGTTCTTGTATGTCGAATTCTACAGTCATTCCTATATTATTATCATCTCCTCTACATCATACGATATTAATACAAACTAAAGTCGCATTTGTTGCGTTTGTCGAAGACCAAAATGACAAATTTTGTGCTCTCATTCTTTCTAGAAACAAATAGCGTTTGACGCTTTTTGGTGTAAAGGAATGTCGTTCATTACCCCATTTTCCTCAGTGTCTGGGCAGTGATCACTATTTTACGCTATATCTTTTAATTTGTCGCAGAACAGAAATAGAATACATACTGGTTTAATGTAACAGTAAAAACAATATTATATAATTTTTTCTTTAATAAATTGTAGAATAAGAAACTAGATCACGGAATGATATTCATCATATTATATAATAATTCGTTCTCAATTTTTATCTTATTATAGCATGTAATTTTATTCTTATATTGCTGAATTTTATTTTATAAAATGTAATGAGAATTATTTTTTATATCTGAATAAAATAAATTTTTATATTCTTAAAAAGAACTAATTAAATCGAAGTAAATAGTTGAATATCTATTTTCGATAACCAATCTTTAAGATAGGAAAAAATAGTATTGTTTCGAGATTTGTTGGATTTCTCTGTTTGTATCTGTTCTGCAATAGAGTGCTATTGCTACTTGTCATGCAATCGCTGCGTCCTGTAGCGACGCATAAATGAAATTGCAAAACGCCTCGTAATCGCTGCCCCTCACGCATAGAAGCTTGCGATTAGTGTCACATGCAGACTCAAACTGTGAATCCTGAAGAACATCCACTTAACGTATCGGTACGGATAAATTAATGCAATAAAAGTTATGTAATACTAAATTGGTTATTAGCTTTGCAATGAGTATGTTACAGTACTACACATAAATTCTTATTTCTTTTTAATCGACATTATCTGTATGGTACAGTGACACGTTTTGGGATTCGCTTCAGTGAAGACATCTCCTCAGAGATACCTGCAAGAAAAAAGTAATTTACAGAACGTAATTTAAGTACCTACACGAAAAATATTAATTTTTTATTATATAATGCTATATAAGATGTTATTTTAGTGCAATTAATTATATTAATTAATATTACAATTAGTTTCATAAATTATAAAATGTAAATATTACAAAAAGTATTGTATAGTGTATTATTGTTTTTATACAAATTCATTGAATTAATAAAATAATCAATTTTATATTTCAGTAAAAAATTAAGATTCTCTTAATTAAGATAATAAAATAATTCCGCAATGTATAATAACTGAGTGCTTTATGAAAAAGATGAGTTATTCGCTTAAAAATTTATATTTTATTTATATTTAAATTTATTTGTTGGACAGTCCGTTTTCTCGCTAAATCACTCAATTCACTTCGGTGATGCTATGCAATATCTATTTAGCTGGCTAGACTTACCTTCATCACTGACGTAGAGCGACGCCGAAGTGACCAAGGGACTATTGGTTGAGCAAGGTGTTAGTCACCTCAGAGATGGACAGCAGAGGACTCCCGGCGTCCGGTTTGGAATCTGTGGGACAGTTGGGCCCATTCCCGCCGCTGCCGCTGATGATCCCACCACGTGGTGGTGGTGGTGCGGAGGGTGGTACAAGACGTTGCTGTTGTTGGTGCTGTTGTCCACCCCGGTGCCCATGGCCATGTCTACCGTCACCCCCGTCCCCGTTCCCACAGCTGACGGTGGCGTGCTGCAACCAAATGGACGGTCTCCCCGTTATCTTACGTGTACTAAATTAGGCTTCCCCCGCTGTAGATAGTAGCACAGCGCATCGAGCAAGAAATCAGCCAGAAATCTGCTTTTTAAGATTACTGCGAAAGCAAGAATACTTCCTTAGTAACTCAACTCGAATACAAAATATCGTACAATTGTAAAAATTTGATTCGCGATCCGACATTTGTTTATAAAACGATTAACCGTACAATTATGTCTTATTTATTTCTTTAAAACGTACTTTTCTGGGAAAACAAGATTGGATCGGATGCGATTTCCTAATCATGTAATGACTATTGTTGTTTTTCTTTTACGTAACACTTGCGTGTTTGGCTTATTCTTTGATTGATGACGTTGTCGAACAATCGTTTAAAGTAACGATCATATTGCTGGAGCTCAACGTTATTAAACTCTATTGATTCTTATAATATTAATGTAGTGAATTTTATAAATCATTATTGAAATTATATATGAGATGATGCAAAAATAAATTTTTAATTAAGCATGCATTTGCTTCATGTACCAAAAGGAAATAAATTATAGAAAAAAATTCGTAAATGTAACTATTCGTTTACAAATACAAATATATTTTTATAGCACAGTAGCAAAGTATGCTATAATTAACAGTCCAGTTGGTAGAGAGATGCGATTACTTGAAATCAAGTATCTATCATTCAACACTTATCAAGTATTCGAATCTCTTTGAGTCGAAGTACGCTAATTTATTTATTTTGCGATTGTGATTTTGTTCTTCAATGCAATAATGCTTATAACAAACAAGCTGCAAATAACAGATTTTTGCATATAAAAAACAACAGTAATTATGTTTTGAGATTTGAATATAATATTTAAAAAAGTATCTCAAAAAATAATTTTAAGTACAATTTATATAGCGTGCTGTTTATATGCCATGATAGTTTTATATGACAAATTTGGCATAGAATGTAATTTTTCCATAAATGAAAATTGTTTTAGCGTTAAAATCACTCATATATAGCAACAGCATCTCACATTTAATCTTTAAATTTAAGATGATCAATCCTCCAATTTTCCCAGTGCAATTCACCTTAAAGAATGCTCAATATTTTGTTTCATCTTCTCTCTATTATTTTAACAAATTTTTGTAATTAAAATATAAATATAGCAAAGATTATAACTCTTAATATTAGTAAGATTAAAGAACAAGTCGATTTAATTCAATACAAAAGGTATGATAATAAGAATAAATATTTTATCCTTAGAGAGCCAAGATTCATATTATATAGTTGCGAGTCTAAAAGCGGTAGCAATGATATGTTTAATTTTATTTCACTTCATCGTGGGTTTGATCATCTTACTGCAAATGACGACGGAAAATTATAATAAAATCTGTGAGGCAGCAGTGACACTCACTGGGGCGTGTGCCTTGGTGGTGCGGGGTGGTGATGGTGGTAGGGATAGTACTGGTAGTGATGGTGTTGCACTCCTTGCCATACCTCGGAGCCCGCTTCCCCGTGCCCGCCATGGCCCGGATGAGGGTGCGTGTAACCAATGGTGCTGGCGGCAGCGGCAGCGGCCGCAGCGGCAACTGCGGCTGCTTGGTATTGCGACGTCGTAACAGGGTATTGTTGCTGATGCTGCTGTTGTTGCTGCTGCTGTTGCTGCTGTTGTTGCTGTTGTTGATGATGATGTTGCTGCTGTTGCTGAGATTGTTGCGCTTTGTTGTTTCTTGGCGGACTCACTGATGCAGCCACTTGCTGATCTGTTGGGGAGGTCTGTCGCCATTTGCAGTCTCCGTTCATGGAATTCATCTCCGCGAGCGACTTGAGCGGATCGCCGGTAGCGTTGGTCGAGTGTGTGGACGAGTGGGTCGAATGCGGCGTCGGAGGGCTGTAGCTGCCGTTGTTCCTGGGTGGCGTGCGTGACGGCGGCGCGCCCCACATCAGGACAGTCTGTCGCGGCACTTCGTTGCCGTACACCTCCGACTTCACGTCCTCAATCTTCGGTGTTAGCATGCCGTTGGCCGCGCCGGTCACCGGCGAGCTCCCGGCGGAATTGCTGGACGACGCGCCACCCTCCAGGGAGTGCCTGCTTCCGGCGCGCACCACATTCATGTCGGTTACCGGATGCATCGTGGACGCGGTAGCCACAGGACTGGCCGCGTACGGTGAACCACTGACGCTTCCGGGGTGTCTTGTCTCCACGTAGCTGTATTTAGGCGACTCACCGCTACCAAGTTGCTGGCAGTAGAGCTTCTCCTCTGCTTTACTGGCCAGCTGATGGGTCTCGTACGTAGGCAATGAAACGTCGATGAAGCCGTTGTACGCGGTGCCGGTGTGGTATTCCGGATAATATGAGCCTAGCGGCCTGTATTGGAATAAATTCTCCGTTGCAGCTGTAAGGTACCTATACAAAGAAACGATTCAGTTGTAATGCAAAGTCCTTTGTTGATATATCATCTTACATTCGTGACTTCATACAACGATTACTGATGGTGCGTTCGGGGAGACGCTTATTAGCGCTATCAGCATCAGTCTATCTTTGTTCCATTTTCAGTGAGCAATGAAGACAGACTGATGCTGATAGCGCTAATAGAGTCTCCCCGAATGCACCCTAAGTGTTCGGAATGGATGAATTTAAACCTTTATTCGTGAACATATCAAATTTCTCTTGATATTGCGTTAGATTGAGAAAAATCTTCAGGATTTTTCTGTAAGAATCTCACCTGTTATCTAACGCACTCGCTGAATAGAGGGTCTGATGATAGTTGCCCGTGTGACCGATGTAAGTCGTCAGCGAAGGATCGGTGCTTGCCGCCACTGCGGTGGGCGGATACGGGGTCGGGTACATGGTGTTCAAGTTGCTGTACGCCGCCGCAACCGCGGCCGCTGTGCTGGTATCCGCCGCGAGATAATCCACGGACGCGACTGTGGGAGTAACCGGCGGCGAGACTGACGACTGAGCGGAGAATTTGGTGCGCTTGCGTGCGGACGTCGTCGTGAGGAAGTCCCGCAGGTGCGTCTTGTATCGCCTGTTCACTCTCTGGGGCGCCGGTTGCGCCGGTAACGTCGGCGTCATCACTGACCCCGTCAGAGTATCGCTGTCTGAGAAGTAGCTGTTGGTCAATCCGGCGTCCAGGTAGCTCACCTTAAAGTCCATCGTACGTTTGCCGAGCAGGTCTCTACCTTCCTCTTCCCTGAAATGTGAATTAATTGTAACACTTGTCCGAGCGTCTCGACGCCAAGCATAACGCTGAGACTTACATGAGAGGCCGATGAGTACTGAGGACGAAATCTGGTTTCGAGTTTTTGTAGACCAGCCGGGAGCTAGTCTGCAACCACTGCCATCCGCCGTCCTTCGTTTGAAATCTGTAGGCTATCATACCTGATGCACCGGTTTTCAATACTAAAAGACAAAAAGAAGATTAAAATCGTACGAATGATCATTATTATCTAACTTTGTAGAGTAATGTGGTTTTATTTTGGTAAAATTAATTTTAATATCAATGAACTTTTAAGATCGTCAAATATTGCATATAATAATTGTATCTAATAGCCTATTAGGGTAGACCGAGGCGAATCGGATGATAGGGTGAATCGGATTAAAGTAAGAATTGAGATCGTATTTGTTACATTCATCAATATATCTAAACATGTAAAATACAAATAATTATTATTTGTATTTTACATGGTTAGATATATTGATGAATGCAACAAATACAATTTCAATTCTTACTTTGATCCGATTCGCCCTGTGATCCGATTCGCTTTGGTCTACCCTACTTGTTTATTATAGATAATTACACAGAGAAATTTAACAAATAATGCTAATATATCGTTCAAGCTGTCTATATAATTTGTTTACATCAGTTAACGGTTTAGTTTATATATTCTGTGACTGTAATAAATGAAGCAATCAAAGTTGTGTTTTTCATGATCTAAAATTTCAAAAGTAAATTGCTTTGTATATTTACCAAGCAATAATTATTAATTTCCGCAGTTCATGTTATTGTAACTTTTTATTTACACTTTCCAATATTGTATTTAGTTTATATTTTCGTTACATCTTATTTATAAGATAGAAAACTGTTTGTAAGGTAAAATTATTATGGCCAATTTAGGCAAGTTTGACATTTGTTACAAATATCTTCATGAAGAGTGTGTGGAACTGACTGGGAACAAAGGAAACGAATTGTGATTTATAAACCGAAGAGAACAGTTAAAATAATGTTTGGTTATGGATTGACGAAAATAATTATTTGTGTATGTATCTTTATGTATACTTTTCTTGCAATAATTAATTATATCAATAAACATATTAATATATGAATAAACTTATATACTTATAAAAGTAATATTGTATTACTTTTTTTTGCATTTCTTTAATATTTTTTTATGAAAAAGAGAACGATAGAATTAGATATATGGAACTCAATATGGCCTAAATAGTATTTTTTTTCAAAAATATTTACTGCACTTATATAAATATTTCATAAATATTTTATAGATATTTCATAAAAGAAAATATTTTATATTTTTAATAAATGTTCAGAAATATTTTCTCTTTTGAATCTGATCATCAGTGTTTAATTTTGGAAAAAAAAATTAGAAAAATCGCAAAGTCTAGCTAAGCCATATTGGGTACAGTATTACTTTGGTAAAGAATAACATTAATTCACTTTTAGTTATATTTCATACATTTTATATTTGTTAATTAAAAACAAAGGAAATATTTATTTAATAGCGGATTTTTATTTTCTACTGTTCATTTTCTGGATAAAATTACATATATTGCAATAAAAAACTATTAAAATGGACTTACATTCTTGATGTGCACTAGCAACATAAGCCAGGTCGTCGTAATGGACTAGATCGTAGCCACCAAGATTCGTCAGTTCCGCATCAGAATAGCCTAGGAGCATCTTTCCCTTCTGATCCATCGTCACAAGCGCGAGATCCAACTTGTGTTTGCTCTTAAACATTACTTCCTTCTGCGGCACCTCCAGAAGCGAAGGCGGTCCGAACGGTGTGCATAGAGCGAACAGAGCCAGTGGTGGCTCTTCCGTCTTCCGGTTTTGGCCGTGAAGTACTTTAACTCGACCCCTGATGTCGAGACGCTGCAATAAATAAACCGTAATGTCTAGAGAGTAATAATAACAAATATCGTATAACTAAAATTTGTCACGCATAAAACCGTGATTGCTCTGTGCAAAAATATTAATTGAGACAAATCATGAACCATTTTAATTTTTTCAATTTTAATCCGTACATAGCGATACTCATTATAGATTCTTTACCATTGTAATATATATAAAATCATAAATATATAATATAATTGATATATAAATGTTATCGTAGATTAATTGTAATTATATTATTGCTATTTTATTACATATAACCGTCGGTGACCATCCGTCCTATATTACAGAGGATAGTCCTTTATTTTAAATCTGTCCTTTAGATTTATTTTTTTCTTGAAAACTCACTTTTGTCCTTTATTTCTAAAAAGTCCTATAAAATGTCTTATTATATATTTATTCTTTAACATCTTTGTATATTTTGTGTAATGTTTAAATAAAGATGTGTTTTTCTTTTTTTATACAGATTTATTTTAGTTTATAAAATTTAATTTTTTTTTCATATAAATATATTTTGAGGGGAAAATATTAATAATAACAATAAATTTATATTGCACTTGTTATGGAAGAAGGGTAGGTAGCGGTATCCTTTATTTTTCTCAGAGAGAGAGAGAGAAATATAGACACCGTACATATGACACATATCATTATATTATGCATATTTTATTCTGACTTATATTCTTGCACGTAGCTTCAAGAAACGCAACATCCGCAAGTGACAGATTGAAGGCGCCTGTGATGCTCGCGTAACAGGAGCGGGTCTCACGTAGATGGACCCGTCGCAAAAAACCGGCAGAAGCTCACAGTAGCTAGATCGAGGGTTCGTCCCGTCGCGAAGGATGCCGCCAAGGGCAGCTCCCGGGGGAGGTGATGGCGCTGCGTCTCACGCGCCGTAAACTCTTTTACGATTACAATTTCATTTTCATAAACGTCAAAGCGGCGCCGTTTTTGCCGAACTCTCGCGAGAGCTTGGCGCGGAACTCTCTCTCTCTCTCTCTCTCTCGTCCTTTGCCCAGGATAATACCGCCGTCCGGCCGCGTTCGACATCGGGTATACCTGCGCGCATCCGCGGTGTGTTTGCCGTAAGATAATTAGTGTTTTGCCGCGTCTTCGTACTCCGGCTGCCCGACCTTCCCTTCCTTTTCCCTCCTCCCTCTCCCCGCCCGCTGTCCCGTTCCCATCCCATCCGGACAGAACTTGGTTTTGTTTGAGCCCTTGATTTATACCTTTTCTTGAACGCCGTCGGGACAACGGTACCAACGATGGACAGCTCGGCCGTCCGGACGAATTATCGTTTCAATCTCCGCCGCGCTGTCACGGTTCATTGGCTGGGCCTATGATTATACACGTCCAGCTTTCGCGGGGGGAATATCAGCCTCACGGCCCAGATTTAAGGCCGTTGACGTAAGCGCTGCTCGAAATTCCTCCGAGAATATTTAAAAAATCTATCAAAAAAAGCACTGGACGCTTTGCTGGGAATGAGAGCCAATCTCGCGCTCGTACAAATCGAACGACATTTCTCGTTCAATCGCTCAATGAAAGTTGTTGGCAGTCGATGAAATTTACGGATTAAACCGGTGATACCTTTAGTACTACCTTAGTATAAAAATTGTAATATAATTTGATTGTGCTGACGTACGTTCGATGTCTCGCGAAATTACGAAGAGGTTGTGAAACTGACCCTTTATGCACAACAATCTAATACATGTATTCGCGGTTTCAGCTCGATGTCAGGTCGAGAGGGTAAGTAGGAAACAACCCGGGAGAGAAGATCTGAAGAGAAGATGGAAAGGAGGAAAAAAAGGCAATTACGCGAAAGCGGTGGCGGTGTTATGGAACGGAGAGGAGAGCGAGCTCTTCCTCTTCCCTTTATGACAGTGAAATTATTAATTACTGTTTTGTATGCCGGCACATCGCTTTTGTAACCGTGAAGGAACGTCGTCCTGGCTCCTACCTGGCTTGATCCTTGCCTATGGCAACCAACGCGCGGGTCATTTATTGTAATTACGTGGCGCATTTGCCGTAAAGAGTTCGAGATCGTTTATATGCTTTCATGACGAAATATTCAAAATAAGATTAGAACTTCTCGATTCCCAAACAAACACAAATATACTTATTAAGAAATAAATTCGTATCGGATAAATTATTTATTACATGTGTATTGATTTAATGGTATTACATGTTGAATGGTTATTATTAATAAATTTCAAATTATTTTTTACTATAATTAAAAAATTAAGATATTCGATTATAACTTCAATTCTCAAATTAAAAATTTAATTAAGTATAATTCAACTTCAATTTTTTTAATGAAAACTATTTAATTTAATAATTAAAGTTATAATAAAAAATTGGTAGTCTAAATTAAATTAATAAAAAATTATTTTCATATTGATGAAAAATATCGGGATGATCTAATAAATTTTGTACGTCAAGCATGTATTGACATCTTTCAAAAAATTATTTTTGTCGCTAAATTGCATGCAAGTTAATGGTACGGTTGAAAAGTAAGATACATAAGAATAAGTGATGTTGCATAAAGCAGCGTATACATACCAGAAAACCGGATGTATTGTCGAGAAGACAACGGAAGCGAACCGTGAAGCTACGTTCGAGCAGATGACAATGCTGGGACGAGAGTGCATCGTGCAAAGGCAGGCTTGCACTTTCGGCGGGCAGGAAAGAATTCCACATTAATTGCCGCTGCAATTCCTCCCGGTCTTCGCTATGCACCAGTTCGTATACACTCTGGTGGACGATGTCAGACTAGAAAAAAAGAAACAAATCTTATTAGAGTCAGAGTTTTCTCATAACTTATTTTTCAATTGTTAGTGCACGCTTTATGTTTGCAGTGCTTTTTTCTAGTATCTTTTTTTCGATTTAATTAACTTCTTTCTTCTCTCATCGATAATCCTTTTTTATCTCTTCATATTTTTCGTACAATGCACGTGTAATGAATAAATGAGAAATGAATAAAATTCTGTACATTAATCGAGAACAAAATTTTTATCCATTTTAATTTACTTTCTCTTTAGAATATTTTTGTACATTTTATTACATATTCATTATATATTATATTCATGTATTATGTTGCGTAAATAAATGTACATTGTCCTACGAATTAGAAAATTGTCGTTCAAATCGGATTAAAATAAAAATTTATTGTTTAGAACTCGCTACGTCTCGGAGAGTAAGGTAATCCACCGAAAGTATCTTGCCACAAATACTCTTCTTTATACAAATTACAAGAGGCAATAGTCTTGTTCTAAAAATCTATGTCACTGGCTATCACATCTAAGGGTGAAGTTCAATCAACTCAAAAACGGCCTCAGAACAGTACGTCAGATAAAGGAAAAACCAATGCTCTATTTTTCCAGAGAGTATCTTCCTTCTGTAGGAGAAGATTCTCAGACACATGATGATAACGATGAAAGAAAAGGATTTTATAATATTATATTCAAATATTACATTCATTATATTACATTCTTTGTGTAATTTATTTCATCCATTGTAATTATACTTTTACGTTTCTGAGGGGAATTCTGAAGGGTATCGTGTGATTACGTACGTTCGGATTATTATCACATATCAAATATTACGTCGTTTTTATTACTAACAAGACGAGGCTTGTCTACGAAATCGAATGGGTGATATATCACGATGATTTGTTGCCAGCGTTGAAAATAATAAAAATAAAAAGCGAGACTCGCTTATTCACGACACGCGCAATACAGATTTTATTGCGTCTATACATAATTAATGCTCGTTTATTCGCAGTTTAGATACCGGCTATAAAACGAGTTAATAATAGTGCTCGCGTTTCTTGCCTCGCGGGCACCTGACATTCGCGTTTATCCAATCTAAGAATTCGTGCATACATTCTATCGTGTGTCACGAACGTGCGCGAACTCCGAACCATTATTTACGATTAACTCTTCGACTACCGTTTTCTTCGCGTCAATCCCCCGTCGCAATCTCGTTTACGTTGCCTTAGTACCACGAGGGACCACGGTGCGTACAACGATAGTCGTAAGACAATCAGATTTGTCCAAACCAAAGTAAGCTAGGACTTGGTTTCCGCGTTGTTTATATTTGCGAAATATATCAAGCTATACTCGTGTCAAAATAATCACTTTCGAGGCAAAAGAAATGGCTGAATTTTAATCATGCTTGGCATATATTGTAGTACGAAAATTAAAAGAAAGAAATAAAAGATCAAAATTTGTGAAATTTGCAATATTATATTCTTTTTCACAGAATTAATATTCGCAGAAATTATATTCTTTTAAATATTAAATTTTCAGAATTTTATAAAGTTGTAGAAAGATATATCTTTATAAAAGTAATAATAAAAATATCACAAATAATAAAAAATTTGATTTAAAAGTTTTATTTAAAAAAGTTATCATTAGGGCAAAAAACAGCTATATATTAATTAGCTTGTAATATGTTGCAGTTTAAGTTTATAAGAAGG
>VBVR01005105.1:0-12886 GCA_011638315.1 Tetramorium parvispinum | reverse complement strand
AGATAAACCTGAACGCGGTCAACTTCGTGTGTAAAGGCATTTCTGTCCACGAGTGTATCTCAAAAACATCCTTTTTATCATTTTCATATAATGTTTATATTGTTTGATTTATTCGTTGTATCTTAGAGTACCAACCATTCAACTGCAAGACAGCAGAGGTCTGTCCCATCAGCAGGTTGCGATTTTGTCATCGGAACTCGAAAACTTGGCACAAAAGTACAAGGGCGAAGTTATGATTTTTGAGTTTTGTCAGCATGTTCAGAAGTACCTGCACAAGCATAATAAGCCGGGTCCCAAGAGTTTCTATGAGGAAATGGTGTCGAGAAATCAGGAGAGGATACAGTATGAAATGCAGGAGAAGCAGATGAAAGAGGATAAAGAAAGACAGGTTTGATTTGATGCATTCGCATGTTAGCTTGAGTATTGCTTAGTTTAATTGTTACGTGGATATTTCGCTTCAGGTTCTGCAAGACGCCATACAGAAACGTCAGGAGGCTCTGAAGGCTGAGATGCGCAATCGAAAGGAAACGATTCGACTGACTACAGATTCCGACACTGTCTTTCGCTCCATACCGTCGTCTCCGCACGAGCGAGGGACAAATCGTTTCAGACGTCGATGCGTCAGCACGTCGGAGAGCTCCGAAGGGTCGCTGTGCGAGCATCGAGGCATCAAGTCCATCGACTTTGACAGTAACAAAGGCGAGAGACTGGTGCACCGGGGGAAATGCCTGGGGCACAGCACGAAGGGTTCCGTAGTATACGCCGGCGTGGATACGATCACCGGCGAGCTCCTGGCAATCACGGAATGGACGTTGAAGTGCGCGATAGTGAATGGCGGTTGCACTCAAGAAACCGTCGACATTCATCACACCATGAAGCAGATCGCTGGCTTGGAGCAGGAGCTGAATCACTTGTATAAACTGCATCATCCGAATCTTGTACATTACTTAAATATGAAATATCTGAAGAACAACAATACCGTGGTGATTTACGTGCTTCAAGAGTTTGTGGTATGTAAATATATGCATCTTTTCGGTGCGGCAGTATTTTGTGAGATTAAGAGGGTTTTCACGTTTATAATATCGATTGTATTGTAAAAGTAGGTTGGAACCACGTGTTCGTTCTTCCTGAATGAAAACATTCCAGTCGACGTCGATATGATGAGACATTTGGCGACAGGTGTCCTGGAGGCGCTGCGATACCTCCACGAGAATAATGTAGTACATAAAGATTTACGCGACACCAGCATTTATATTGATCAAACGGGTGTTATAAGATTATCCGACTACTCTTTGGATAAGAGATTGTCAGACATGTATCATTCGAATTCCTTAGCAAAGACTGAACACGATTTTCCAACCATACAGGGTCGAGGTGGTAAAAAGGCAGACATATACAGATATGGAATATTATTGCTTTCGTTATTAAAAGGAACTATCATATCTGGGGAAGAAATCAATCTAATAACAATTCCACAGGTACCTTTTCTTTGTGTAGTACATATATTCTTTTGTCCATGGTAATAGATACACGCATTCTAACAATAAGTTAATTTTTTCAGCTTCACTTGAGGGACTTTATTTCAAAATGTCTTATCGACGACGAGAGAATGCGTTGGTCCGCAGAACAATTGCAACAACACAGTTTCATAAAAATACCTTTAGAACGAGATTTGTTGCCCCTGATATCGAATCACAATGAGAAAGAGAAGAATTTAGAGCCGGAAGAACCGGATAGCGATATTCAATTGTATTTGCCATCGCTGGGCGGACAATCGCGAATACAGAATGAATTTGAAGTCTTGAAATGGTTGGGAAAGGGGGCTTTCGGCGACGTTCTGAAAGTGAGAAATAAATTAGACGGCAATATCTACGCTATCAAACGCATAGAATTAAATCCGAAGAAAAAGCAGCTGAACAAGAAAATTACGCGCGAAGTGAAATTGCTATCTAGAATAAGTAACGAGAATGTAGTACGTTATTACAATTCGTGGATCGAGAGTGCTACCCTGGACGATTCAGTCAGGCATAGCCAGTTCACGCCAATTACTACGTCTTCAGATAAAACGACCACCACGCAGGACAAAGCAGACATAGTTAATGTAAATATATTTATTCACGGTGACGTTGCTCGTAACAGGAAGAGCCGTAGCAACATTCTACTTTGTAGTTGAATTAAATTCAGATATATTAAAAATTTAATTGCAATTCTTAATTGTAATCAGACTGCTGTATAAATACATGACGTGAATTTTAGCAACTGGAAAGTGATGAGATAGAAAAATTTGCTCCACCGTTACGCGACGTTGAGTGGAATATATCATATAAATCTCGGACGAATCATGTGGCTGATAGTGACGATGAGAACAGCGATGCTTCGACTGATTCTGATAGCGAAGAACACTTTCTATCGTAAGAATCTTTTTTTTTATACATCTTGTAATATTTAATATTTTTATTCAATTTCCGTAATGCTATTTTATATTTAATTTGCAAAAAGCTACAAGTTATATGAAGAAAAACTTGCTGTTAAAAAACTAATCTAAACTTTTTCTTTTACAGAATGCGAACTTTACTGCGCATCGAATCTTCCGATAGCATTGAATTCGAAAGAGATGATATGTCACAAAAGTCGGCAACGTCGGACGTTTCGAAAAACGACGTCAAAGATGCTGAAACCTCTAGCGAAGATGTAACGGTAAAGGAAATACAATTTATGTACATACAAATGGAATTCTGTGAGAAAAGCACATTGAGAACTGCCATAGATAATGGTTTGTACGAGGACGAAGAGCGTTACTGGAGGCTATTTCGAGAAATCGTAGAAGGTTTGGCACATATTCACCAGCAGGGTATGATACATAGAGACTTGAAGCCTGTAAACATCTTTCTCGACAGTAACGACCATGTCAAGATAGGAGATTTTGGATTGGCCACGACTAATATATTATCGTCGTTAGTTCCGACCATCGATACCGATAAAGAGTCACAATTTGAGAAAGGTACGAGTACATCGTTACATATGAGTGACAAATTACATCAGCTGCCTCCTTTATATCCAGGTGGAAGTTTCGACGTAGAAGAATTGGGATCTCTCACTGGTCAAGTCGGTACAGCTCTATACGTAGCCCCTGAACTTTCTGCGAAGGCTGCCAAAGCAATTTACAATCAAAAAGTGGATATCTACAGCTTGGGAATCATCTTTTTCGAAATGACGTACAAACCGCTGACTACCGGAATGGAGCGTGTCAAGGTTCTATTGAACTTGCGCTCGAAAGAAATCTGTTTCCCTCCCGATATACCAGAGACAAATATACCATCTCAAATTCATATTATACGGTAAAAATAACAACAGTTTGACACTGTTACATTATTCCAAATTACATGAAATACGAAGTAATGGTATCAAACTCTTTAGTTGGCTGCTGAATCACGATCCAAGTCAACGTCCTACCGCTCAGGAATTACTCTCTTCCGCATACTTGCCGCCGCCGTTAGAAGACACGGAATTGCAAGAAGTGATGCGCCATACATTGTCCAATAGTCAAAGTAAAGCATACAGATATCTAGTGGCATCGTGCTTCACGCAAGAGGTTACGCCGGCGGAAGATATCACTTATGACATGAATCTACCTGCTAGGGGAACGAGTGTTCTCTCCTCAAAAAAGCAGTTTCTGCAGGAGAGTGTGAAGCAAAAAATTGTCGAGATATTTCAAAAGCACGGCGGAATATACCTCGCGACCCCGCTGTTAATGCCTAAATCCGTACATTCTAACTTTACCGAATCTAGCGTAAAACTGATGACCCGTACTGGCAATATAGTTTCGATATCTCACGATCTTCGTACTCCTTTCGCTCGATATGTTGTATGGAATAATATTTCGCACATTCGAAGATACGATATCGAACGTGTCTTCAGAGACAATAAAAAGGTATGTACTGAGTGTCAAGATTAAATAGTTTCCAAGCAAGATTCGTGTTTTTAGCCAGTTGAATTTAAAATTCAATCGTACGAAATATCTACAAATCATAGCAGAACGAATAATATCTTGTATACAATGATTGCAAATTAATATTTGTTTATATCATAGGCTCGAGGCTTTCATCCAAGGGAATTGTACGAATGCGCTTTCGACATTATTAGTCCTGTAGATAATAATTTAATGACAGAGGCTGAGTTGATCTTCATCATATGGGAGATTTTCAACGAGCTACCGCAGGTGCGGGAACATAATTTTACCGTGCGGTTAAATCACACGTCGCTGTTGCGAGCTGTGTTAATGTACTGCGGCGTGGAAAAGGACAAGTATCAGGACATATATTCCATCCTGCAGGATGCCCGAGACGGAAAGTTAAATAAATTTCAGGTCCAAACGCATCTGATAAGCTTATGCTTAACCGATCAAGCTATGGAAACGCTTTTTAATTTACTCGAAACAGAAAACTCCGTTGCAAAAATCGCCAGTGTCTTAAAGACAATAACGAAGAGAAAAGGAGATGCTGCTGGTCTAGCCAAGGAAGGCTTGAAAGATATAGAGACTGTAATATCTTATGTAGAAAGTTTGGGTGTTAAGGTAATATTTTAATGTATATATTTATATAATTTGCAAAAAATATTCACACGCACATAAGCATTTTTTTTCCTTATATGTTGCAGTGGCCTATTACTGTCGTACCTTTATTAACATATAATGTACAACAATACAGTGGTGTGATATATCAAATAACTTGCGAGCTAAAGCACAAGCGGAGACGAGGCGGTCAGGATATCATAGCCGCGGGTGGACGATACGACAAAATGCTGATGTCATTCAGAAAAGTTCTCGAGCGCACCGGAATGGCCAGTAAGGAGACAAAGCAATACGGCGCTGGTATTAGTATATCATTGGATAAATTGGTGTCCGCTGTTGCTGAAACGTGCGAGAACGGCGAAAGTAAATGTGGTATTGACGTGGCTATATGCTGCGAGGGAAATCCAGAGACCGAAGGAAGAAGAGAAAAGGACATGATTAACGTATTACGAGAAATCTGGTCATTAGGATTGAAGGTCACGATATTAGATCAGTGCACTATGGAAGATATATTAGAATACTGCCAAGAAAACTCTATAAGTCATATAGTATTATTAAGAAATGGCACTTTAAGAGTGCAAACGTGGGAAAGAGACAGGTTTCAAGAGAAGAAATGGAATACCATACAGGATATTGTTGAATACTTGCAACGACAGTCGGAAACCGCGCTGCCGATCTTGAATAGATCTGAAAGTAAAATGAGCGCGAATAATGATATAGCGCCCAGCAATCCGGTTAGCGTTAACATTAATTTCATTCTCTCGGAGCGAGACAAACTGTCCGGAAGCGGCAGGAGAACTTTAAAGAGTGCCATATTAACACAAATGTCATCCTATTTACAAAGATTGTCGCATAAAGTTCCTGTAGAAATCTTCGCAGTCTTTCTAGAAATAACTGTTCTAAGAACGATACATAGTTATTTGGAAATCGACGAGGAAGAACAAGCTTTTCAAAAAAGCATTCAAAGTGTGATAGATAAGTACGTATCACACATATTTAATATATGAAAATAATGAACAAATTATATTAATGACAATAATTATATCGTTCTTATAGGCACCCACGGCACAAGAAATATGTCAAACAAATATGCGAGGAAATGAGAGAATTACGCAACGAGAAGTCCAGGCCTGTAGAGATACTTTACAGTTTACTAGACAGTAAACAGATGACTTTCATATAAGTGATATTATCGAAGCCGAAGAATATATTTTCATAACAATTATGTATGTAAAATAAATAATGATGAGTGATTGAGATGTATGTTAATATAGATGATCAATATATGAAACATACATTACTAGTTACTTAAGCACTTTTTGTATTGCATTTTATATTTTTAAATATCAATGTTTATAATAAAAAATGAAACTAAGACATAAACGCTCTAAAGTGAATTTCAGTACAAAACTAGTGTAGATTAATCCTGTTTATTATAACATTTATTCACGTATGTACATATGTATATGTATGCATATTTTTTCAAGTTTTTCAATTTTTATTGTTAGATTAAAACATATTCAAAATATGTAAGTATTTTGGTATACGTGAATCGATTTCTCAAAAATACATGCTTTTGTATATGTACAAACTAAATTCCAAATTGAATAAAAAGAGGCAAGGAATGCAAGATATTTGTGTTGTATTTGAATATAAATATAAATAAATGTAATTGAATATAATATAAAAATAAAGAATAAACATTTTTCAGAATCTGTTATCAATCCGTTTCCCGTATTACTTTCAAAATAAAAAATTGCACACAACAAATGAAAAATAAAATAATTTAATATTAAAATTGACAAACATAGTTAAATTCCAGTAATGTTTGCAGTAAGTCATCAAAAAATAAAACGTATCATAAATCAGAGAAAATAAAATAAAATTGAAAATAAAAATAAATTGAAATCAATTTTAAGAATGTATTTGGCGCAAGAGTAGTTATTCTAGATTTATTTGTACGAATGCAATTATATGCTCCAATTATATCGCAGCCTGTATTATGTTTTATAAATGTGACCCATTTATATAGTCCTTTTTATCCTCACATTTTCAATGTTCAATTTGACGTTATCATTTGTTTTAATTTATTATTTCACAGAATGTCAATTTCGGGGAAACAAATCTTGAGCAATATTTATAACGTACAATACGTAAATAATAAGAGGCGTGCTCACTAAGCTGGCAGTCTGAATTATTTAGTTAGTAGTCACAATTTGTAATAGTACAGAAGCCAATTGTACTTCTTGTATAAATTTTAGATCTTATCCATCGTGACACTATCCTTTTTAATTCTATTTCTTCTTGAAATAGCACACGTTCTCGTTAAAATCAATTATCCGTGGCGCAACCCTCCTCGAATCAATACGACTTTGAAACGATATATATGACTGCGATTACGATGCGCGGCGACCTTAGAGGCTCGCGTGTTCACTAGTGTGCAGCTATTCTAACTTTAGAAACGGCTTGTCCAAGTGTATCATCACCACATTGATCTCGTACTCGAAACCTGACCTGAAATTAATACGGTATTGCGAACTTAAATGCGGAGCTACTTCCAAATGACAATGCCGCTTTAACACATTTAATGTAACAGCTGTGCTACATCCGTTGTAATACAGTATTGATAAGAAGATTTAGCATGCATTCTATACGATTGCTCTCAGGATACGATATGCCCACAGTAGGACTGGGAACATGGCAGGTGATCAAATAACATTAGAACGCTCTGATAATAATAGCAACACACCTCATTGATCACATATTTCTTTATGTCATCGCTGTCAATTGATCATGTATGAAATAATCTAATAAGGGAAGTAAAACTATTTTTTTCAGGCTAAACCAGAAGAGATTGAAACTGTCGTGAGCACTGCCCTGGAGTGTGGCTACAGACATATTGATACAGCAGCAAATTATAATAACGAGGATGCAATCGGCAGAGCTTTGAAAAAATGGATTGAAAAAGGTGGAACCAGAGAAGAACTTTTTATCACGACGAAGGTAATATACTGTACGAATTCAGCGAATGATTGCTGTCACAATTTACTACCTAATAATTATAAATATTGAATAGTTGCTGTCTTTCAAACAACTGTATTTAAAGAATCTTGTAACGCTTTTAGCTACCCCATTTTGGCAATCGACCATCCGACGTAGAAAAATTTACTAAATTGTCGTTGGAGAAGCTTGGATTGGATTACTTAGACATGTACCTTATTCACATGCCCTTCGCATTTAAGTTAGATGAAAATACGTCCACCGCAGCGACAAATGAGGATGGAAGTTACATACCCGATTTTAATACAGATCCCGTCTCGGTGTGGAAAGTATGGAATCACGTTATGGAATCATATAAATTATTATGATAAAAGATCTCTGAGATCAGAATTATTTTGTAGGAGATGGAGAAGCAAGTTGAAGCCGGTCGTACCAGATCTATAGGTTTAAGCAACTTTAACGAAGAGCAGATTTCGACAATTTGGGAAAATGCACAAATTAAGCCAAGTAATCTACAGGTAAATTATTAATTGCCGAGTTAAATTTATCTATTAAGTACAGTTAAATCCTCGATAAATATAATCGAAATGATGTTTAAAATTTTTAGATAGAGTTACACGCGTATATGCAGCAGACACCAATTCGAGAATTGTGCAACAAGTACAATATTGTTGTAACGGGTTATAGTCCACTAGGCTCTCCAGCTGCAAAGACGCATTTTCAAACAAAATATAACTACACTTCAGAAGCATTTCCCGACTTGCTAAATCATCAGATCATTCAAAGTATCGCTGCAGAGCACAATAAGACAGCAGCACAAGTTTTATTGCGTCATTTACTACAATTAGGAGTTGTAATTATCCCTAAAAGTTCATCTCCCGAAAGAATCAAGTCAAATAAAGATTTATTCGATTTTGCCTTAACAGAGGAAAATATGAAGGTTTTGAGCACCTTAGATAAAGGTGTTAACGGAAGGATTTTTAATTTCTTGTTTTTTAAAGGGTAAGTTAGAAAATAGATATTATATCGCTGCAAATTTAGAATTATAATTTATAAAAATTATATATTTCATATAAAATTTATAATACATAGGATTATTGTATCTGTTTCAGAATTCAAGATCATCCACACTATCCTTTTAAAAATGAACTTCCATAATCGTAAATTAACGTGCAAATCATTAGTTTGTATTAAAATAGTTGAGAAAGAATTACAATTAACATACCAAACGAGCACAACAATACGTTATACGTATTATGTAATTATACATCGGAGAAGTTTTCTATTATTCTTCAATGCAGCCTGTACAACATTTTACGTTGCAAACGATGCTGAAGTTCACCACGGCGTATCATCGTATGTATAACTTTGTAAATGGCACGTTCTGGAAATGATTGCTTGAGAAAATCTTTCACTATATTTTGTTCAGATACTTGATGTCCAATAGGAAATCTATTCTTCAATTGCTTTTCAATGCGAGACAGCATTTCATGATCCTCTTCCGAGGTAAATCCTTCTGCTCCTGATAATAAATTAAAATATATGTTATAAGCTTTGTACATACAAAGTATTTTCTTTGGTTGTGTACATCAAATAAAACGTAACGCATGAATTATGTAAATGTATATCTTTAATTTAATGTTTATATTTTATGTAACTAAGTATACACGATCCAAGACAAAACAATACTTTTTAAGCACATTTTAGTACGTTACATATTCATTATATTTGCAGCGTACCTGCTAATGACCCAGACATTGCAGCTTCTAACGTAGACACTTGGAAGAGCCTTAAAGCTTCGTTAACGTGAAGTTCAGTAGCGAAAGGTTGTATTTGCATTTTGGCCAAGGCTTCGGAGATTCGTATAATAGCTTCAAGCTGCCGGACTGTTATAGGTATCGACAATCTTTTTTCAGAATCTTTCTCATGTTCTCTTGTACCAGCTCGCATCATTACGTAACGATTTTTTAATTTCTCCCCTGCTTCTGCACTGAGTCTTGGACCGCAACGTCTGTGATTTGAAAAAGAGAAATAAAACATGTAATTTATGAAATGTACATATTATGTGTAATAAGAAAATTACGGCAAACTTACGTTCTACAATAGCTAATATACTTTTTGAGAATGTGCACAGGAATTTCTCCCTCTACCGATTGTTCTGTGATCTGACCAGCATTGCAGTGAATGTTCATAACGTGTTTAGCTAGAGTTATATCCCTGTTGTGTTCATGCTCATCTTTCACAATAAATATCATATCGAAACGTGACAAGATTGTCGGCATAAAATCTATATTCTCTTCTCCCTTTATATCGTCCCAGCGACCGAAGACCGAATTGGCTGCCGCCAACACAGAACATCGTGTGTTCAAAGTTGTCGTTATTCCCGCCTTCGCTATAGAGATCGTTTGCTGCTCCATAGCTTCGTGAATCGCCACTCGATCGTCCTCCTTCATTTTGTCAAACTCATCTATGCAAACAACCCCACCATCCGCAAGAACCATCGCGCCACCTTCCATGACGAAATTTCGCTAAAATGTTGGTTAAATATATGAATATTTAAAATAAACTTATTTAATTATAAAAATTGTAATGAAAAATATTTCTTAACGAGAATGTAGCTTACAGTTGCTGGATCTCTCGATACAGACGCTGTCAAACCAGCCGCGGAACTACCCTTTCCAGATGTATAAACAGCTATGGGAGCGACTCTTTCTACGAATTTCAACAACTGCGACTTAGCGGTACCCGGATCACCCAGCATTAAGATGTTAATGTCGCCCCTCCTACACAAACCGTCTGGCATTAGTTTCCTCGATCCGCCAAATAGTAGACACGCAATAGCTTTTTTGATGTCTATTGCACCAAAAATACTGGGAGCTATGCTCTTCGCGATTCTCTCATACAGATTGGGATCCGCCGCTAAACGAGTGAAAAGATCCTCCTCTTCGGATGTAACGGGCGGTTGAGTTCCTACGTAGGAAAGAAAAGAAATAATCAGTAATCAATCACTAATACCTTTCGGTAATGTTTCGTTTTTGTATTATTACGCTAGTACCTATGTTGGTATTTTCTCCGTCTACAGAAATACCAAGAACACGAATATACGGAGCTCGAACGCCTACCAACGTCTTCTCCTTGCCTGCACCCTTGCCGCCGGTCTTAGCTACCTTTTTAATGGAATATATCCCGAGAATCAGAACCCTATTGCCAGGCACAACTCTGTCGCACAAATACCGATCGCAATATAGCTGCAAATGCCTGGGCATTTCACCCTGCGGTATGTGATCCGGCAGTTCCTGAAGCTTTAATACTTGAAAGTCCACACAGTGGCATTTGTCAGGCATTATAAAGAAAGGATCCAGAGGACACTTTGGACGACCTGCTTGTTCCCTGATAACAAATGAAAATTATTTATGCAACATGATATAAGATGAACAATAAAGCGTTTACAGAAAGGGACTCACGTAGAGCATTTTCTGGGTAGCGAGTATCCTTCCAGTCCAGGCTTGATAGAAATGTTCACCTGAGTGACTTTGCAAGAGCGACACTGTATTGCAATCTTGGTCGCTTTTGCTCTAATGCCAGATGCAGAAACGATTATACCAGGAACCTTGACAAGCTTGGAAACAATATCTGGCTGCAATAGTGACACAATTATATATAGTTAAATATCTGAAAGTATCTTTATATCTCGATACATTAACTGCAACAACAATATAAAAAACAAAGTTTTCCAAAAAATAAATATTTCGTCTCGTTAAATTAAAATTTTGAAATATTTTTAAATGCAATCATGAAACTAATAACTGATTATAGAGAAATAAAAATTTAGCTTTATATTAATTCTTCATTCAGTGTATTAAATTTTCATGCTTTGGAAATTTTGCAATTCAAAAATGATTTTTTAGTTATGTTGTTGTTGTAGCAAATGAGCGATGTTTGCTTGCTTAAATAAATGTACAGGGCGACAAATAAATTCTGGACAAATAAAGAATTTGTCATCTTGTAAATTTATGATAGTAAACTATTGTGCAAAGGACCAGCAGTTTTCTTATGGAAAGGGTCCTTTGTGAACATTATCGTTTTTACGCATCATGAGAATTGTGGAATCACCTTCATGCCCCTCAGAGAGCTCGGATGAGCGTCAGAGCATAGCAACACCTGAATATCTTCCATCTTTTCCTCGCCTTCAGGTCGTGGTGCCGTGAGTTCATCAGCGACATCCTTCGCAGCCTCCTCTAAAATAGATAAGTACTCCGTCGGGAGTTTTTGGATCTTCTCCGCCAGCGACTCATCGAAAGCAGCTAAATCCTCGAGATTGATCTCTAGCCAGTACTGGCCGAGATTGTAATTCCGTTTCAAAGTATCCCTGAGAATAATTAAAAACGGTATTCAATTAAAATAAAAAAATAATTAAATGGACAGAACCGCCAGTCTGCACGGAAAACTGTCGTTTTTCATTTACCGGTATTTGTAGTTGAAGTTACCCTCGTGAAATTGCCGGATGAATTCCTTGAATTTCTTCTTCGAGTGTTGGAGACTCACGCGGTTCTCGTGACCCTCGTCCACCGCGAAATTGTCAGAGAAAAATACTCCCGGATCATCGAAGCCCTCCATCTCGAGCAAGCGAATCAATTACTTTTATTTAAAAGACCAGACGAAAGTAAATCGACTCGTATGTCACGATTGTCACGTCGTTGAGTCCATTTCGGCGGGAAACTCTTAAGGTGTTTTTAAAGTCGATATAGACGACCTTCAGACGGTATTTCATGAGTACGACCAAACGCCAGAGGATTGGTTGTTGGACTAGGCTGAGTTCCCACTGAGAGCGTCACGTGCCGCGTTATAACGAGAGTCACAAGTTTAACCAATCAAAACCTTTAATATTATTCTGTCGCAAATGACGTCATAAAATGAAAGATTTTGATTGGTTTGAGAGAACGATCCCGTGGTGCGGAATGTGCGCAATACGGAAATTGCGGAAAAGAATTTGAAGGTGCGATTTCACGGTAACATTTGTCATTCGTATTGAGTTAGCCGACACTCAGCATTTCCTTAAAAAATTTCCTTATATAGAATCGTTTGTATTTCGTATGAAGGCGTTTGAAGTGTAACTAAAAACGTTTGTGAGTAATCGATATAATTGTAAATAATTAATCATTTTTACACTATTTAGTTAGCCGACATAAACAAATATTAAAAAATTTTTTTATGGAATCGTTTGTATTTCGTATGAAGGCGTTTGAAGTGTAACTAAAAACGTTTGTGAGAAATCGATATAATTGTAAATAATTAATCATTTTTACACTATTTAGT
>VBVR01005104.1:0-12887 GCA_011638315.1 Tetramorium parvispinum | reverse complement strand
GTATTATCGTATATATATATATATATATATATATATATATATGTTATCTTATTATAATTTTATAAAATTTTTATCTTTTTATTATAATAACAGGAAATCAGAGAGGAGAGACGATTCGAAAAGCACAGATCGATCAACAGAGAGAGATGATGATTCATCAACCAAATCTAGGTTCCTATAATATCCATAATTTTTCTTTAGTACAGCATTTTACTATCACTACATTTCACGTTTTTATTTAATGTTTTAGGTACACCAGTGTACAAAGGTTCAGAAGTACCACGTTGAAAACTTTGGAGGATTTACCTAGCACAATACCTTTATCGGAGGTCACTAGCGAAATTATTTCACCATTGAGACTAGAAGAGTTTCCAGAGGTACCTAAGACAACAAGTAGTACGTCCGCTTCGTTGTCCACGACGCCAGCGACCACTTCGACCTCCACCGAGGTGATCACCGTGATCAGCGTCGAACCGCCGGAAAGGTCATCAAGTGTCAGCCCTAAAGCAGACATCGGCCCCACCACTGACTCGGTGAAACTGGTGGAAGATTCGGCAACGGAGATCCTGTTTACAACATTGCCGGCAGCTAGCGGTGGCTCAAGCCAGCCGACAACGACCACAACAGCGACGTTGGCGAGCAGAACGACAATCGCCGCGGTGTCGCAACCGCGGCCGTTCGGTTTTGCCAGACGAAGATCTGGTTCATCCGAAGCGACGACGACGGCGACGACCCCGTTGAGCAGGTCTAAGGTGAGTATTACGCCGCGAAATTCTACGCGTCCGGCCAGCCCGATTCTGGGGCGATTTCGATCGAGGACGAGACCGAACAACCGAGAAGAAGAGTCGGTGGAAACCACACGCGAGGGAACACTTACGTCCAGGAGCAAGGAACTTAGCAGATCGCGCAGTAGGGGAGCCAGCAGGTACACTCCACCGGCGTCGAGATCAAGAACGCAGGACGTTTCCGCGAGTTTCGTCCCAGGTCTCAGGTATAGGGAAAGAGGCAGGATAACAGCTTCAACGATCGCCAGCACAACTACCAACGACCTCAGAAGAAGATATCGAAGACCTGGCAGAGTCAATAACACAGTAGAATCTGTCAAAGCCAACGAATTGGATGACAGTCCCATAGTCAGAATAACGCAAGACAGGAGAAGCCCGTTGTCTCGATCGCGATCTGACAGCAATGAAGAGGAGAACAATAAGGTAACAAACATCAGGGTCTTCAAGAAGCCAACTGTTAATCGCGAGTTGTACGACAGGACGAAGTACACGAGGAAGAGGAACAACGTGGTAGGCTCTTCTGCGGAGATCGATAAGATCGAGGGAAACGATTTGCTGAACAGCGTCGATCAATCAACCGCTACGGTTAATTCTGTCCAATCAGACACCATCCAGCCGATCTACACCGTGAAACCAATCGCACAATTTGACGGGACCACTGCGTCTAGCAACAAAGTGGATTATACGAGTGAGCGACCCGAGGACGCTGTCGCCACAACGACTGCTCACATCGAGGCTTACGAATTTAATCCCAACTTGGTGACAATTGTTTCTACCGAACGCCCCACTAATATTGCGGAAAAGACGGAAGCGCCAAGAAAGCGAAAGATTTTCTTAAGAAGAAGACCGATATCATCAAGTACAATCGACACAGATGAAGAGGATAGATCTCAAGTATCTCACAGGCGGAAAGTGATTAAACGTAAACGTCCGCTTCAAGGCACTTCGTCGACATCGGCTGAAGTTTCCGTCGAAGAAGAAGAAGGTTTCGGCCCTCTTCTAGAAACGACTCCGATGAAGAGCAATAAAGATATTGAAAAATCGACAGCTACTATCAGTCAGACAGAAACTACTTCAATGAGCAAAGATGCTGAAGAATCGACGATCGCTACTGGTTTAACCGGATTTACGAGAGAAATGGAAGATTCAACTCTAACTGTTACGGAAACCACCGATTACAACATTGATAATTTTACGAAGGTTACTTTGGAGACTCCGACTGAAACCACGACAGCGTCAGGAGAAGATGTTATATCGACCATTATATCGACGATCAATACAAACGCTGACGAAGATCGTCAGTCGACGATTGAAATAGGTACTGAAGCCACTACGATCGAATCAACGCTAGCGACAGCCACGGTTTACAACACTGACACCAACACATTTCTAGAAGATACGTTGATACCGTCTACCGAAAACTTGTTCACTACTCGCTTGCTAATAATCCCCACGTTGTCCACGTTAAATTCAGCCACTACCCACGCTCAAATAACTACTACGCCGTTGACGACGGAATCAGATTCCTTATCGGCCGCAAAGTCGAGCCCCGAGTCGAGATACACGCGCAAGAAGTTCATTCGCAAGAATCCTGCTTCGGCGAACGCGACCAATCAATATCCTCCCACGTTATCGTCGACAGAAAATAGTAGCGTCGAAGTTCTCTCAAGACGCAGGAATAACTTATTCATTCGACGAAATCCGGTTTCTTCCAGCACCGCCAACACACTTCGCGATGATCTTAAATATCAGGAAGNNNNCCGTTTGATCCTGAAGAGGCTTTATCGCCCAGGCGGTATCCTCTGTTAGATTCTGCGCCCGAGGAATCCGAGGAGACACCGGAAACGAGAGAGGCGAGACTAAGGCAATCCGGCCTCCGGCAGCCGCGAACGCGTTATAAACTTATCAATCGAAATAACACCAAAACTGGAGACGAGGAGAGTACGCTATCAGTTCCAGAATCCACGAGCACCTGGCAATACTTTAGAACGCGCACATACCCAAAACGTCCATCGACGACCACCGAAGCATCGGTCACGGAGACCCTGATACCGGCGAAGAAATTCGATTACATCGCGGATGCCTTCCACCGGAAGCAGCAGTCACTGCGAACAACGACGCCGAGAAGCAATGATTTTGACTCGCAGAACCTGATCGATCCGTATTACATGCGCACGACGGTGAAGCCGTCCGTCACCAGATTGGTGACCTCGGTGACGGAGTCCGGCACCACGGAGCGGCAGAAGATTCTCATCAAGACCAAGTACTCGTCGCTAACGTCGACTACGAGGATACCAGCGGATCAGTTTCCCCTGACAACCCCGTTGTCAGTTTCGGCGACTGGCGCCGACGAGTCCGTCAATGAGATTCGTCAGGGTATTGAGCAGTCCACCCTGCCGATCGAGGGGGAATTTAATTATCGATTCACCACGGAATCTCACGAGTCCTCGACCATCGAGATCGAGTCGGTGTTCAGCAACCTGATTGCCGGCAAAAACTCCGCGAAGTAGTAGTATACGAATGTCGTTGTTAAACATCGACATAGTCAACATTGACAATGTACATAGAAACAATCATTAATTAATTAAGAACCCGATCGCGATCGCCGATTTGTCGGAGAGATCGTAAGGAGTTTAGGAGACATCTGAACGTCACTAATGTATATATCTAGTACTTAACGAGCTTAATTATATTTAAGATTGCTCTATGAAATGAGACGTTAAAAACAAATGCGATTACACGAATTCAAAAGGAACGACAAGGACTCGCTATAGCTCACGACGACCGATGACTGAATAATCGTCTTTACGCATTACTCTCATATCATCAATAATGACGATTCATAACGACCACCTTCTTCACCCGCTTATACTCAGAGGAACCCTTGACCGACACCTCTGATAACTTTCTTGATGATGATACTGCTACTTACCACACAAATACAAATCATCATTAAACGCTATCGATGACCTAGGATGACTCCTTATCTTTCAAATTAACGCAGCAAGCAAGACACGTTCGCGGCGCTTCAATAGATAACTCGAGAAACTTCCCTTCTTCACGTTCCTTCTTTTCACCTCAAAGACTGGCGCAGCTCACGCACGGACAGAAAGACAGAAAGAAGGAGACTGTGCAAAGAAATAAACTGTGGAGGTAAAGGGGAAAAGAGAGAGGTCCCTGGGGATCTCCGCATTAAAGCGCGCTGCATTGTTTCTGATTTTCAGGTCGCCGATTCGGAAACTATCAGACTGCCGACCCTGAAGGAACTGATCGGCTACCCGACGACTTACTACGACGATCGTACTGCCACGACGTCGTCGTCCGTACTCTTGCACTTGCTGCGTAACGACGTGGACAACGATATTAATCCGCAGAACGTCGAAGAGTCGTTAAGAGGAGCAGAGTCTCAACATGGCGAAAGACAGCTCGCCCAGTCGTCAAGAGGCTCGAGCGAAGAAATTCACTCGTGGCTGCAACAAGCCTCAGTGAACAAAGCGAAATCTCGCGCCACGAGAATGGAAGACATTGCGAACCTCGACGAACCAGCTTCGATCACAAACGCTATTCAGGGAAGCGAAAATAAACGAAAGTTGTCTACGACTTCGATCTATTTGAAGCCGACTACGATGCGGGGCATTCCCCTCGTCAGTCTGATTCCAAGCCCGATAGTGCGCGGGTTTTACATCACCAAGAGTGAGAACAATCTACCGTCATCGATATTGGCGGATAGTTCTACGCCGTCTTACACGACGATCGACACTCCCGTCGAACAGATGGAAACTACTTTAATTTCTGACACTTCTACGATCGATGAGGCTGTCACTATCGCTCATAATAATCAGATCGAATCAAAAGTTGCCCTTGATGAAAATGTCAACGATATCGTTAGTGACAAAGGCGTCGATAATACAGAAAGATATTCCACAACCAGTTCTTCAGTGACTTTTTCGAAGGATTCTGGTAACGTTAAAAATGTTTCGAATCGCGAAAAGTCTGATTCAATTACAATTCCTGTCGACATACCAGTATCCAAAAGAAGAAAATCGCTGCGCAATTTCAATCAAGCGACGCCTCTACCCAACTTTTACGTTGCATCTTCGACAACACCGACGAGACGAAGAATCGCTCTTGCTGTGAGCAAATACAGTGAATCTACCACTCCGTTGTGGACGGGCAGACGTGTAGTGGCAAAGAAAAGAATCAGAACGACTGTCTCGCCGATCAAGAACGCCATAAGACAGACCGAGAGCGATTTTATTCACGCCGTAACGAACAGCCCAAGAAATACGTCTCCACTTGCCAGGTCCGCTTCGACTTTGATTTCAAGAAGACGTAAACCTCCCATGACTTCGACGATACCGACGATTTCTTCAGTCGTGCCCGATTCTATGGAAATTTTTAATGTTCACGATAATCTTGCGAATTCTTACAACACGAAAACCGAAGAGCCGGAAGATCACGCAACTGTAGAAATAGCGGAGACTTCGATAAATTCGGAAACTGCGGCGACATCTCCAATCTCAAACATCATCTCGACAGCAAACGATCTCGCGACTGATGCTGACATTTCAACGTTCTCAAATGATCCTACAACCATGACGGTTCCTGCAATCGCAAACGCGTCCGTTACGACTGCACCGTCGATAGTCGCGGTTGCGAAAGCACCCGCAGTTACGACTGACGCCACAATCACGACTGCATCCGCGATTACAGGTATTGGAGTCGAACCTACTTCTCTAAATTATTCCGTAATTGATAATCCAGCGATCGAGAATACAGACGCAATTCCGACCGATTCTGCAGCCACGATTGCGTTCGTAGAGGACACTAAAACTGAAATTACATCCCCAAGTGTAAATATAGTTCCGGAGACTGCGCGGGCAACCGCGACTGATCCTGTAACAAGATCTACGATAGAAAGTATCGAAATCGAACGTGCATCTACGATGACAGATTATTCTGCAATCACGATACCGGATACTACTAATGCGCAGGAAATTGCAACTGATCTCGAAAATACGATTAGAACGCAAATTACGAATGCTGATATTGGCGCTACTTCCACAATTGCAGATTATTCCATGGTCACAAGTCCAACATCTATAAATATGCATGCAAAATATGATGATACGACTGATGCAACCTCGATCACAGCTGCGAATGCAGAAGATGAAATTGAAACAGCTTCCACGATTGAAAATTATTCCGCATTCACTACTACAGCAGTTAAGAATACCACGACAATTCCTGTCACTATGAGTCCCGTTACTACGACTGCTTCACCGTTAACAATGGCTATTTCTTCAACTGTGAACACGCAGTATATGCATGCAACTGCACCTATGACAACGAGCGATCTCGCAGACGCAAATACTGTGACTACAAATACGATGACTACACCTTTTAGTACAATTATTCCAACGATTACTGACCTGAATGTAATTAGGACATCTGCAAATGCGAATATTCCTTCCACTTTCGCAATTGACGAGACCACGCCAATCACAGTTCAGCCTGAAACTATTTCTGTGACTTCGTCCAAAACTCCCATTACAAGTGAAGTCGTAACTTCAACGAATTCTGCTGCTCCTCCATCTTCAACAATCGAATTTTCTACGATACGCTTCGCAGATCCAAATAATCTTGAGTTTACCAGCGATTTCGAGGTCACCACAACTGCAGAGTCTACTGCAGAAACTACTGAAATTCCCACGACGTTCGAAACCCCTCCAACATTTACCTCGACAGCTACCACATTTTCAAAGCCTCTTCATAGTACGAATTTCGAAACATCATCGATTGAGTCAACAGTTGCATCGTCAACCCAAGAGGACAACAGTTTCTTAACATCAAAAGTCACTCAAACTTCCTCAAGCCTTCCTTCGATCGCGACATCGATTATTAACAAAGCGACTGTGCCTTTAGAAAGATCTACAACTTCTGCGACGCTCTCTGGTCTCGGCGAATCGATTACGATAAATCCTACAATTCAGACAACTACGAACGCTTACGATGCAAATTCTGTACAAACGATAAGAGAAGAGTCTACAATGTCAGAACAAAAGACAGATTTTAAGAAAGTCACGCCAATGAAAACACAAAGTCAAACTGAAGATCAAATAACTGTGACTATTAACAAACCGAGTTCTGCACAAATGATAAATGAAAGGTTTACAACTCCAGAAATGAAAATAGTGTCTGAGGAAACTACTTCAAAGACTGTACAAAATCGAAAACAGAATCAATCTTCGGAACTCGACACAACTAATTATTATTCCAATCAGAAAACCGCCACACGTCGCGTTGTAAATCGAACGAACAATTGGCATGGAAGTGCTTCTCCAACATTGCAAAGAACTAACCAATATCCTCGACAACGGGTTGCAGCGTATCGCGGACGACCACGAAGACCTCCTACTGATACTTCGTCTTCGAGGGTGGTTGAAAAGAATCGTAGACGAAGAGTCATGCAGAAAAGAGTTAGAGTTAATTTAGAAGCATTCAATAGCACTGTTACACCTGATTCTGTCAATATTCAGAATATTACAGAAGATCATGTCGCATATGATCGAATAGAAAATGGAAGAAGAATGAAAGTTGTATTGAAAAAAATTAAGGAAAAAGTCGAGGAGAAAACAACTACCATTCTACCTATAGAAGAAACAACAATGTTCCTTCAGGCATCTACTGCTATTGAGAATAAAACGCTTCAAGTTCAACATGAAAATGAAAATATTGAAGAGAAACAAAAGATTATACCTGAAAAGATAAAACAACCTCAAGAAAGCTTTACAACGGAAAAAACTAGTACCAATTCTAGCAATGAGAGTCTTTCAGATAATTCTCAAAGTAATCTCCATGTAGGTGAGGATCTTTCTCAAAAACCAAGAAAAATAATGAAAGTCTTGAAAAATGTTAGACCTCAATCCGAAGAAAAGAATTCAATTGAAGAAGCGAGTGCAAATTCTGTCAATACAAATTCACAAAATAATTTTACAAAAAGTCCTTATCCAGATAAAAATCTTTCCGACAAAAGGACTACACGAGGACGAATGAGAGTTGTATTAAAGAATATCAAGCCTAAATCTGAGGAAAAAAATTCCACAATTGAAGAAATAAATGTGGCATCTAATTCTATCGATAAAAGTTTTCAAAATAATCATTCAAATAACGTTAATGTAAGTCAGAATTTTTCCAATGAGGAAAAACCAAGAAGAAGAACAAGAGTTCTATTAAAGAGAGTTAAATCTAAATCCGAGGAGGGGGGAACAAAGACTGAAAGCAACACAGAATATGATTCTACTAATGAAAGTCTTCAAGGCACTTTTTCAAATAATTTTTACAGCGCTAAGAATTTTCCAGTTCAATATGTGACCCGAAGAAGGATGAGAGTTGCATTAAAAAACGTCAAACCTAAGTCCGAAGAAAAAAATTCGACAGTCGAGGAAACGACTGCAGATTCTAATTCTACAAATGAAAACCTTCAAAGTACTTTTCTGAATAATTTCCGCAACGGCAAGAACCTTCCTGTTGAGTATGGAACCAGAAGGAGAATGAGAGTTGTACTAAAGAGTGTCAAACCTAAGTCTGAAGAAAGAAATTCGACAGTAGAAAAAACGACTACAGATCCTAATTCTAACAATACAAATTTTCAAGGCATTTTTCTAAATAATTCTCGCAGGGGTAAAAATCTTCCCGTCAAATACGGAACCAAAAGAAGAAGAGTTGTATTGAAAAGCGTTAAACCTAAGTCCGAAGAAAGAAACTCAACAACCAAAGAGACAAGTATAGATTCTGATTCTACTGATCTTCAGGGCAGTTTCTCAAGCAATCTTTATATAAACGAAAATCTTTCCAACGAAGAAGAGGCACGAAGAGGAGCGGAAGTTGTATTGAAGAATGTCAAACCTAAGGAAAGAGACTCAGTAACCGAAGAGACAAGTACAGATTCCGATTTTGCTGGGAAAGATCCTAAAGTGCTTTACACGTTTCACTTTTCAAGTAATCTTCATGTGGGCGACAATCTTCCCGACAAGAAAAAGAAGCATTCTAAATCCGAGGAAAAGGAGGCGATGATCGAACGGCAGGAAGACACGAAGACACTGCAAACAACGAGGACGTCTGTTCCGGTCGAGAAGGACACTGATCGACCCTCACTCGAGGTCAGTGCAGCTTTAAGTTGAAGACTTTGCCTTGATAACACATTGTACTTTCTTGATCGCATGTTGCCCTAACCAAAACGGAAACGAAAGAACGAAACGCTGCAAAAGACTAATGAGGAAACCCTAGTAGAATTGACTTACTACTATGAATATCACCGCCTCTTCTTGACGCTAACCAAAAGACCTCTCGAAGCATGATCGGCATGATACTCTCGCAAATGTAGAGGAATCGTGAAAACGTCATCGGTTTAAGCTTCAAAACATTGAAGATACCTCTTATACAACATGTAATCTTCTCTTCTGAATCTGCTTCTGGTCGATCGGTATATTTCTCGAAAAAAATATTAGAGATCAATGCAAAGCCGCAGTACCATGAAGATTGCTTTCAACTGCTTACAATAACCATTCATTCGATTGCTGACAACCGTCATGTACTTTTCGACGCCTATTTAAAGTATAATCTATCAACGATATGACAATGAACGACTAATCGGGAAAGAACTGGACTATAATCATTTAATGGCTTCTCTTGATCGTCTGTTTGGCAAACATCTCTCCATCATCGCTCTTCTGGATCTAACTACATTTTACGAAACAAAATTGGAACTACATTATTATCCTCTATGCTGCTATGTCATCACATTCTAAGATATATTGCCTGCCTAAGAAGATACTCTTTTTTCTCTGACTATTAAAAGCTACCTATTCCGGAGTGGAAACCGGAACATCAATTTTGGAAACTTGTTCTTTCTCTTTGAACGAACGTTCTTGGACACAACGGACCAAGGAACATCTTCACATTTACTTCTACTTCTTCCTGGCATTACAAATTAACAGCATTACGAATTAGGTCTCTCTCCAAAAGCCGCATTTCTGTGATCGTACATTTTACTTTTTCTAATATGTTATCTTCAACGTCTGTTAATACTTAGATCAATGCTTAATATGTAATTTTAACACGTGAGACATCCCAAACAACACAAAACTCTACAAGAATCCAAAAGATGTTTAAGATTCAAAGATTCTTCAAAAGTTTTGAAAAAGATGAACGAAAGATTAAAGAAATTTTTTACGTTACATCTGAAAAATGTCTGAAGAATATTTTAAAGATTAAGAAGCGCGCGTTTTAGAAAAGTACATAAAAGATATTTAAAAAAATATAAAGCATCAATATAAATAAGATGCAATATTTTTTAAATATAAAAGGCAAAATCTAAAGAAGGAACTTTTTAAGCGATTTAAAAATTTTCCAAATATTTGTGTTGTCTGAGATATTAATTTCCAGACTTTCTAAATTATTTCTACTTTAATGAATCTGTTGCATAAGCTTTGCCTTGCCAAAAATTACGAATATGCCTGTAGACTTTTATATGGACATTCGTAATTGAATCTATAACATTATAATATTGCTTGGCTCATTTATTTATAATACATAAATCACATGCATCTCGAATAGGTGAAGAACACTGGATCAATTAGTCGCAATCCAGGAAGCGGACAGTCTAATAGACACAGGAAACCAACGCCATTTACGACATCCGCCCCGCTAATCAACACCTTGTCAAATACATTGACTACTCGTCGAAGAGGTAGACCAGTCGAGACCACTTTATCGCCAAGGATAGACTTTGTCGGTAGGTTCACCTTGTGTATTTCTTTTCTTTAAATATTTATTTTAATATATTTTAATTATTTCTGTCCAGTTTTACTTTTTATCATACCTCTATCGAATCGTTCCTTTTTTTTTTTCAGACGCGCTCGAGGACACCGAATCCTACGTCAAACCGACCACCTTGCACGATCAGAATACAGACGTGTCCGATCAGAGCATCCGCGCTCAAGAATACGCGGTGACGTTATCGGATCCGCCGTCCTCGTCGTCGGACATTGGTACATTATATTTGTTAGAAACCACGCCATCTGACTATCTAATTCTCTTAATCTGAAGCCCATGTCATCATATACTTCATTCTCTTCACGGACTACATCGGGCTAGCTATGCGTCTTTCATTTAACGACAATTTCGATTTATTTCAAGACCACCGCGGCCCCGCTTCTCTCGGGGCCATTTCCGAAAACTGTTTAACGACGATCCTAATAATACGCCCTAAAAACTGCCGACTGCTCGACGTCATTTACAAATCGTCAAATCGTATGATATTAATCGCTCGAAAGATCGCCTTCCTAGAAAGCAAAGAATCTTCGCGGTTTTTCGCGGTAACGTCATCATCCAACCAATTAATTCATTCATTGCGTCACATTTCTCTCATGATCTTCGCTTCTATCTTCTGTTTTCTCTCGCTATTCTTTCTGTAATCACGCGCGGATCTCGTCCGCGTTCGTCTTAATCAATGTCAGCCGTTTGTATACTAATGCAATTGTAACTTCTACACACCATCAGTCTCATCTCTTTTTTTTTTCTCTCTTCGCGTCCATGTTTATTCTCAATTTGGCTTTACTAAGCGAATTAATCACTAATCGTTGAATTCATGCCATCATCGACAGACTAAGACAGTACATGGCATGAATCCTTCAGCCGACTCGGAGAGGATCTAAGCGACTGGCTGGTTAAAGGATCAAACCTTTTCAGAAATAACTGTTTCTGCGGTACTTTGGTACTTACTCTAAATCGGCAGGATTGGTTTTACGCATACACTCATGATATTCCTGACAAGGTTATCAAGACGCTCGTCTCTACGTCTCTTTCGGTCTCTGTGCAGCTGCTGGCTCTCATCATCCATTGATCGATGTGTCTTACTAATGAATCTCGCTCTTTCCACTTCGTCGCGGTCTCGCTCACTATCAGGGAAATCAGATGACCCGCTTGTCCTCCCAGTAATGTCCAAGCGATGAAGAAGAACTAATCAGGTTCCACAACTAGGTCGAACGCCGTTAAGGGACGTCGATAGGCGCAAGATAAGCACCACCATAGCACCTAGAACAGATTCTACGACCAGTAGGACGGTCTCGAGGTACGACGCAAGCCTTCGAAGCCGCCAGAGGCCCCGAGCGAAAGACAGGCCTACGGTGAACGCGACCACGAGGCCTAGAAGACCGCCGGTCGTCGACTACGACTATTACGAGGACGAGACGCCGATCATCGTCGCCGACCGATCCGTCCTCAACAGCAAGCTCTTCCTCACGAGCAAGGGTACGGTACGTTGCCTGGACCAGGGCAACTTCCCGCATCCGTACTCGTGCAAGAAATTCATCACCTGCGCCCGTATGGTGAACGGCCAGGTGATCGGGACCGAGTACACCTGCCCCGACAAACTGTCCTTCGACCCGATCGGCGGTATCTGCAATTGGTCCGCCGGTCTCGGTTGCAAGGACTGAGGCTTCGTTTTAATCACTCGGCAATCTAACACGAGGAAGATGAGGCCCAATTACACCAATGTGCAATCCTAGAATTCACTTTGATTCGATAAATGCACTTCAATTGTCTCTGTTACGCGAGATTGCGAACCGGAAATAAAAACAGCAAGTCGTTAAATCGAGCTTGACCCCGAAATGTTGGTGCAATCGGATCTTAACTTCATTTCTTGTATCTGTTCGGGCAGTATGGAGCTGAACACGCTAACTTATATTTATTCTACATTTATACATAGAATATATATAATTCCTGATTTTGACATTTCTTTTATTAACTTCCGTCACACGTGGGATATTTTTCGAGAAAATATGTGGCTGTCGAGTGGTTAAGATTATTACTGCGATATTTCGAGAGACGACTTTTCGGATACGGTAAATTGCTTGATTTAAAATTAGGAGAGAATTCTTGATCTAGGAGAATAAATTCCTATAAAAATTCTGTTTTAATTCACCCTCGTTTCTCGCACGGCAATCCGAAATGTTGCTTTAGACTCGGACTTTACTGTCGTTGCAAGGTGATGAATGAGAGCATTCTATGAAGATCGTCATCAATAGTACTAAAATATTC
>VBVR01005103.1:0-12888 GCA_011638315.1 Tetramorium parvispinum | reverse complement strand
AGTTAAGTGAAATACTCACTGATTCTCAGTGAAATCCTATTTTACTGTATCAATTAGTGATATTTTCACTGATTCTACTTTAGAGAGTACATTCAGCCAAGTTTCAAAAGCATACGCCAATCAGATTCATGATTCTGCTGAGCGCAGCCATTGATCTTCTTTTTGACAGTCTTTACTTTGTCTACGTTCGTTTTCTCCCAATTTCTTCCACTGAGAGCATAAACTATACTAAAAAACTATGAGGTACGTTACGTATATTATAGATTTTCAATATAGTTTATGCTCCCAATGGAAGAAACTGGGAGAAAACAAACGCAGGCTTTATATACTTGGAGAGAGGATGAAAATATACAGAATAGACAGAAAGTACACAAACATTTTATATAAATATATAATATGTATTTTTATTATTAATATATGTATACGATGTACATATAAGATATAAAACGTAAAAATATTTATGCACATACAAAATCGAGAAAGAAAACTTATATTATAACCATAAAAAGTTTGTATAACGATTTCTATAGTTAAAAAGATCTAGGCGAATATAAGATGAATGAAAGATTATCAACCTGCCAATTAAATTCAGACTGCAAACGAAGTATTCTTGCAGCATATGGAGGGGATGACGCATTATAATCATATTATTCTTTTTAATTCTCTCATATTATCTTCTGGTATAATTTCATGGCGTAAGGAATTTCGAAATGCTTTATCCTTAGTGGTAGTCAATAATAAAAATATGATTTTAAATATAAATTTATATCCTTTAATTCTCGATGATTAACTTGGAAACGAGAGCTAAAATAAAGAGTAAAAACCGTTGTATTTAACGAAAAAACTTCTCGTAGATTTGCGGCACCGTACACATAAACACTCGTTAGGAAATGCAGAAGCCTCCTGTGTTTGTCAATAGCGCGTACGTGTGAATAATCGTCGAGCATCCTGCGCTAACAACGGCTTGAAGCCTCCAATCACGTGTAATCGCGTACCGTAATTTTATATCGAAAATACGGAAAATAACGGACATTCGCACATTATTCTTCAAATTTCTATTGTTATCTTCACCGGTGGAAATACACAGTAGACGTGGGTGCAGGTGAGTAAACATAGAAAATTGTTTACCGGCGATTAACTATACATCCATGAGATAATGTAGATATGCTGCGCAATCTTTAAAGGTAATTTTACGCACGGAATTTTGACGAGTGGGAAATAATAGGAAAAAGTTGCCAAAATCGAACTGCTTAAGATATTTTATGCTACATTTCTCATTTGCTACTAACTTGCACGCAAGTTAACAATGGAAATATAGCTCAATATTTAAGCTATCTATTATATTCCATTGATAAAATTCAAATTGTCCTTTTTATTTTATTTTATTTAATATCGAGAAATAGAAGAAAACGATATTCTATTCTTTATTATTTTATTCTTTTTTCTATTCTTTATTATTTTATTCTATTTAACTATTCTATATTTGACTTTTTGCCGAGAACAAATTAATTTGTATTATAACTTTTTCTGTAACATAACGTAAAAGATTTAATTTAAGCAATCAATTTTCAAAAATGTAGCTTAAAAATAGCAAATAAAAATAATAAAAACATAATTCACAATTGATTCCATGATTCCTCAGTTCCAAAATTTGAGAGTCGTTTTGTCAATACCACATCGACTATCTACTGGTTAAGAATAATCCGCACAAACAATTCCTATCGATTAATCGGGCTCAACCGATAATCTCTCGATGTCTGAAATTATTTTAGGTTCTTTTATATTTTGGCCCTGAATGGCAAATGCATTCTTATCCGCTGATTTTTATTAATTATTTTTTCACGTTAATTATTGCCGAAATCGCAAAATAATTGCAAGAAAATTTTTTTATTCATTTTAACGCATCATCATCTATCACATTTTAACGTATTCATTATCTACTCACACAGAAAAACATTCTACAGACGAGAAGAGCAATTACTTATTTTATTTTATTTAAGGAATAGATTTCTTCAGAAAAGAATATTTTCTTAATAATAATTTAAGATACACTCATCACGTCACAAGTCCAGAATATATTTTGAGTAAATGTGATACTTAGGTGATGACTTTATTATAAATTTGCGGATATATAAATTTTCTAAATACTTAGAATATGTATATTTACTCGTAGGTAGTATATATTTTTCTGTGTGTATCTATGAGCAGTATTAGTACTTATAATTAAATATTTTGTATGAATTAATACCTAAATAATTTTTCCATTATATATATAAGATGGGAATGGTGCATGTCTCTGTCTGTCTGTATTAACGCGAGTGATTAACAGAAGAGGCTCGAATGTAAATTCCGGTCTCCATTCCATATACAATTTTCAATAGAATATATATAAAATCAGAATAATGCGTGTCTTTGTATTAACGCAAGTGATTAAAGGAAGGGGCTCGAATTTAAATCTCGGTCTTCATTCCACGTACAATAGAAAGTTTTACAGTAGAAAGTACGTTTTTAATAGAAAGTCGCAGAGAATTTTTATAAAGCTAAGTTGACATTATAGGAACTGAAGTAGCCTTACTCGGTCATCTTCTACTATTATTACAATTTAAAATTAGCAAAAAGTAATTATTAAAAAGAAGGAAATATATTATACGTATCTAATATATATTTTATAATAATTGGAAACAAGACTAAGTCACAATTGTATTATGTCAACTCTTATTATTTATTAACTTTTATAACATAAATGATCATCTGAGTGATTTCCTACAATGTATAAGTTGAATTCAGGTTATTAATTTTTTCTTACTTAAAAGTCGTGGGACAAATGAAAGAAAAAAATCCTTCAATAAATCTTTATATCCTCGATAAAAAGAATTCTGACAGAAACTTCTGTTTTTTCGTAAAATCTACTTAGGAAACGGTATGTCACGAAAAAAAATCAATATCTTGCTCGAGCAGGAGATAACCGAAAAATTGTCATTTCCAAGTGTTCAAAAACTGAAATTCATATTACGGCTGTTTATGGTATATCCTGTAAAAAGCATAGATATTACGTTTCGAATTAATTTTTAAAAACACAAAATATTATTTTACATAAAAATTCCATTGATAAAATTCAAATTATCCCCTTTATTTTATTTTATTTAATATCGAGAAGTAGAAGAAAACGATATTCTATTCTCTATTATTTTATTCTTTATTATTAAATTTTTTTATTACTGATAATTTATTATTATATAACGATGGATAAGATGATATGATCTTATCTAGGGGTGCCAACTATCTGGAAATCCGTAGATTCAACTGATTCGAATATCCGAGATATCCGAAGATCCGAATTTTAAATTCGTAAACTTGAATATTTAAGAGTCCGATCTAATATCCAATAATTCAAATGTGTTTTTTATATTTTCTTTGAAATTGTCGTCTGATTTAATTTTTTAACGTTTAAAGGTGCTGAATTTTCGATTTAACTTTAGTAGCAAAACATTATGTTAAATTTGACTTAGAAAAGTGTTTACTAGATGTTTTCGGGGGTATTTTCTCAATTCTGTTATGTAAATTATCGCAAAATAAATATATTAATCAGCTTTTAAAATGATTTATAAAGGAAAACAAATGTTTCTTTGTATTATTTATTACTGTATTATTTTGAATTATATAGAAAGAATAACAAAAATTTATATGAAATAAAGTCAAATAACTGAAACACTGCGCGTGTGTGTGAGTTTTTAATTACATCGTCCCGTCGGGATTCGAATCTCTAATATTTGAATCTGTAGATTCGGATTCCCGGGTGTCCGAATTTAATCTGAGCATCTCACACATTGGCATCCCTAATCTTATTTTTATGTAATTATATTTCTTTTTTTATCCCTTAAAATTCGTCTGCACTAGATAGATACAGAGATATACTGTATTTATGCTTCTCTCTCTCTATCTACACATATACATACACACTCGTGCATGCAAGCATGTTGTGTATGTATGTACATATATGCATGCACATGTATGTACATATATTTATAAGTAAAATTTACTTTTATTAATTAAATAAAAATTAAGTAAAAGTAAATTAAATACGAATTTTATTTACATTTAACTTTTATTTTTATTCTATTGCAAATGTATTTAATTTCTTTGCTTTAATTTACTTGTTATTAAAAAATGCTAATTATAATTAATTATAACTATATTTACAAGTTAAGTCAACTTTAGTTTCTCATTCGTACATCATTTCTCATAATCAATTTCTACCTTTTTAATTCATCATTTATATTCTCAAATAAAGAAGTAAAAATTACGAATAAATAATCCGTTAGTTATTTTATTCGAATAACGAATAAACAAATCATTTGACATTCGTGAATAGCAAATCAATTTATCTTTTATTCAAAATTAATTTTGCCCGAAGATATCGAGCAAAATTAATACTGCAACTCAATACTACGATTTTTTGAAAATGGTGTATTTTGCTTGACCGAAAAATTCAGAAAAAAATACATTGAAAAAGCTATCCCACCTAAAAAAAAAAGCGGGAAACCTTTCCTCCCACTTTTTCACCTCCTCCCTGCCCTTCGATCGGAAAGAAATCGGGATTATACGGAGGAATAAAAGAAATAGAAGAAAAATATACGTATGGGTGGTAGCGTTGCGGGCGTGGTAGGCGGTCAGACGCCTACTTTGCGTTCGCGCGCGCAGTATCGCAGGCGCTCCTCCTTCCTGAGCGCCGCGCGTTGGTGGGGATTCGGACTGGTAAGTTGGCCAAGGTGGGGAGGCAGGACTGGGTAGGGGCCACGAGAACCGGCGTCGACGTACCAACCAACTTCAGATCGCGGTAGTACGTGAGAGTGCACGCGTCGGTGGTTGTCTCTGTCGCCCGTTGCGCCCGCGCCGGCTTACGCCTCGCCATCTCGTAGGCCAGCTGATCGAGTTGTGAGCTTCTGTGGCCCAATGTCGGGCCGATAAAGCCCCCCGCGATCTTCCGCGAATGTAAAAACGAAGAGCGAAATCGGCGCGCGATCCTTCGCGCCCGCGATTGGCGATATTTTTTGTCGCGCGTGTGGTACCGATTGCTCCCCTCCCGTCCCCCCCTCTCTCCCGCCTCTCCGGCTTCTCGATTCTCATCATTGAGCCTGGTCTCGTGATTTGTCTCCCTACTCCTTCCTGCCGACTCCCGACCGATCATATTATTCCCCCCCTCCCCTCCTCTCTCCTCCCTTCTGATCTTCCTTCTCTTTGTCTCGTCCTTCCGCTTCCCTTCGATTCTCTCGTTATTACTTTATACACCGGCGTCATCGTAGGTTCTCTCGCGATCCTTCGAAACTGCTGCTGCTGCTGCTGCTGCCGCCGCATCGTACGCACTTCTACGTTTCATCCTTCATTCCCACGCGCGTAGATTATCAGTTGTGTTGTGCACGCATTCTTTTTTTTTGCGCGCGCGAACGAGCGCGTCTCCGGATCCGGAGCCAACTTCTCGAAGCGAGCTGAAGAGAAAGCCGAAGAAGAAGAAGAAGAAAGCGAGAACGAGGACGAGCAGTGTGACGAAGCTATGTTCAGAGACTCGATCGCCGATCCCGTCTGAAGTGATACCATTTTACCCGCAAGTGCCGTTAACGTTCGACAGAATCCTCCCTCGCGCGGAGTTTGCCGACGGGGACCGACAAGCGCTGAAACTCTTCCCGCGCGGGACACTCGCGGCTAACTTCTCGCCGCTAGAGAGAAAAGTCGCGCGTCACGACGCTCGAGCAAGAGAGACAGTGAGAGACTCGCCGCGAATCTTCGACGTGGTTACGTAGTTTTTTCGTTAATTATCGCGTTACCAAAACAGCCAAAATTCGGGTAAAGGGTGAGCCGAAGCCATCCTACGCGATGGATCCCGCCGACGAGCAGGACGTCGAGAATCCGGGGGGAGGCTCGATTGCCAACGGCGCCAACGGCACCAACCACGGAACTAATGGCACAAACGGACAACACCAGACGCCGGAGGGTTCGCTGGTGAGTTTTCTTTTAATCTTTAAGTATGCGGCGCCCCCGAAAGGTCGGATTCTTTCACACACACACAAGCGCGCGCGCGCGCGCATTCCTTCCAGCCGCTGCTCCACATTTCACTCTATAACATTCATATAAATACTCGGCGACGTCGAATCGACGCGTATAAACATTCTGCCCGGGGGACATTCGATATGTCATAACGATGTTTTCTCATTATTGCTAATAGTATCGAAAAGAAACACGTCGGGTCGTTAGAGGTTACCTTAATCGTTACCTCTCGTCCCCTCTATCGTCCTGCCCCCCTCCCCCCAAGGACCGTCGATTTAAGGATCTTTTTGAAACGAACTGAAATGAAATGTTTTTTCGTTCGTCGCGTTTCACCCTGAGAAACATGCCTGCCGTAATTTCGAGGAGAATTATATCCAATTGGACCTACGGAGCGAGAACGTAGTTCAATTCGAGATTCGCGTTAAGCAGAGAGATCTCGAAGAAATATTGTATGACACTTGACAAGTGAAAAAGATGAAAAAATCTATATAAAAATCTGTTTTCAAAGAATCGATGAATAAGTCGGATTATCCGTGATCCGAAAATCTGTCGTGTAGAATTCTTCGAAATACCCTTCGAAATAGCCTTATATTTCTGCAGTAAATTTTGCAAGTAACGCTGTAAAAAATGTAGCAGTGAAAAAGGTTCCACTTCCTTTGCCGAATGCCATTTTATTTCTTTTAGAAAAGAAAATCTTTGCATAGCCCCCTTAAACTTCAGGTCTAAAATTCTATGATAGGGTACATAAAGAGAGGGAAATCAAAGAAAAAATTTCGATGTCCCTTGGATCTTGACGTCATTTTTGCTGAATTTTTGAGAGACAAATGGTGCTAGGGAAATTTTGTGGGTCTTGGGTTTAATCTACCATGTTTTTGAACGAATTTCGTTTCATATGGTACACTTGGATATTGAAAAAAATATACATATGTATATTCGTTTTATATGGTACACTTGGATATTGAAAAAAAATGTACATATGTATATGCATGAAATATATATGTACAATCTTTTACTTATATATAATTGAGATATGTAATATAAACGAACAACTATATATATTAAAAAAATAAAAATTATTGAGAAATTATACTGTTTAGAAGAATGAACTTTTTCGAGTATAAGAACAAAGTCATTTCCTATAGTTTTTTTTGAGCATCGAATATGATCTCGTTTATCAAATTGCTCTATTATGTTATTAATTTTGAGAAATTTGCAGTCAAAATTGTGAAAAAGGACTATTTCAGAGATTTTTGACATATTACAACTTTGATATGACAAACAGATAAATTTGATTGTAATCACACAATTAAGTATGTTTTTAGGATTTTCAGCTTTTAAAAGTAATGTAAAAATAACTTTTTGCGACATTAATCACGAATTTCTCAAAGTGACGTGATAAAGCAACTCGGTAAAGATCGCAATCAATGCTTAAAAACCTACGGGAAACAATTATCTTCGTTCATGTACTTTTTTTGTTGAACAGTATTATTACAAGAATGGCACAATTTTACGACCACATAATATAGTATGAAAAGGAAATATTAAGAAAATATGAAGAATTTATATTGAATATAAAAACTTGTATCAGTGCCATTATACAGCATAGAAAACTTTTATACTTTTCGTATAGAGATATGAAAATATATACAAATGTAATAAATTATAGAGCAAAATCTTCCATGCACATTTATCTTTTTGCACAATAGCGGAATTAAATTCTGACGTTGATATTCGTGTAATTTCCAACAAGTTGAATTTAATATTAGCCATCGTAATTGTGTCGACGAAGATATACGTAGAAAAGAGACTCGATCGTGCGCCGGTAAAGCAATATTAGTTCACAAACAACGCTGATCTCGCGACGCGCTCGCTCGGGGAATATTTTCCTTCGCATCAAATATGTATTTTATGCCCTCGATTATTTCCGTCCTCGTGAAATTCATGTTTTGCGAAGTATTTTTATAAAAAAACATCCGTCGAAATGGAGAGAAAAATGCAGAAAGAAACGCGTCCAGCCGCGGACTTGTACCTAACTGTTGTAATTTGGCTGTTATTTGTACATATGTAAATAGTAGTTCGTTAAAAACTTTTTACCACATGTTTAATATAACAGCTGATTGGTTTATGCAATTCGCAATGTATTCATATTTGTTAATGCTTACGATTTTTATAATCTTTTAACCTTGGGTTTTTATTTACTGAGAAAGTTATCGAGTCTTATCAGGAAAATTTCACGACTGATATAACGTGAAAAGCACGTATCAGAAAAAATAGCCTTTAGTGTTATTTACGCTAAAATTGGCAACGCTGGCTATCGCTGGCAAGGGTCGAAGCGATTATCGTTCGTAATATATAATTATATATTCCAGTGACAATTTGCTTGCCTGATTTTACAATAAGAATCGTATCGTTATTCGTAATTAAAATTTTTGATCTTTTTGAAATATGTTGAAACTTGCATGTAGAATTATTCATAAGCAGTTGAAATGAAAGAGTGATAGTAGGACTTGATATTAAATTCGTGCACGAGTTCGAATAATTGCTGTAATTTATATTAATAGCGGCAATTTATTTGAAACCTAGGAGCACATGAATCTGTTTACTATTTTTCATCATAACTTTTCGACATTAACAACCATTTAAAAGTTAATTGGATTGTCTCGCGCATTTCGTTTTTATCACAATCGCTTATATTATTTAAGGAGATAATGCATTGAAAAATAATCAAAATATGAATTTTAGAGTTTTTTTTTAAAGAGATTGTTTTAAATTTAGTTTAAATTTTTATTCGATTCGAATACAATTTTATTTGAATCAATTAAATTTGATTCATTTGACATGAATCTCTATTTGTGTCATTGATTAGAAAAAGATAATAAAAGACAGATAAAATATGGAAAAAAGATAATAATTTATTGCAAGGGATGTGAGATTAGATTAGGTCAAAATACTATTAAATCTTTGAAGTAGTGTAATAAAATCACGTTTCTTTAACTTTCTGTACCTTTTTTTTGTGTAGTGTTGAACAGATTTCTAGAATTTTTTTTTTAAGAATACAATTTAATGGGTGGATTAAAAAATATAGTTATAGAAATTATGGCAGTTAAAATTGCAAAAAGAATTACTTTTTTAAATCATAAAATTTAGAAAGAGAAATTTATTTAGAAAGAAATCATAAAATCTAGGTAGATAATTTTGCTTTATGATTTGCAACCGCATCCTCCCTTTTACAAACATTTGAATTATCGGTGTATTTCGATATTTTTTTCACAAAAAATTGATTGAAAATTGATGAATGGATTTTCACTCCGGTCTACATGTATTAACAGGTTAGCTTAGATTTATATATTGATTGGATTCGGAAATGAAAGCCAAAGGATTGATCTCTAAATGCATCTAATTGCTAAACGTAATTACGTGAATGTAGGTGATACGATGAGAGATTTCCTATCTTCCATATATCTAACCTTCCCGCTTTTCTTTATCATTAGTGCAGGTAATGAGTATATTTAATACTTTTTTTTAGTAATTATTCGCAAAATAACTGTATTTAATACTTTCGTATTTTCGTTTCTTAAATTCGCACCCTACGACATCGGGCTTTACGAGCCTCGTCTACTTGCACTACGTTTTACATTTCTGGGCATTTAATGCATAATTGCTATCGTAAATTATTATCTGCGTTCGCGTGCCGGTCGTGAATTTATAAAGTTCCAATTCATGCAAGACACAGGCGTACTCTCGCTCCGTGCGGTTTTAATTTTTTTCAAACGCGGATTGATGAGCTAATCGTACTAATTATGTCTATATAGAGCGTATGTGAGCGTGCAGTGAGCCAGCGGTGGCTAATTTCTGGTGCTCGGTGCTACGGAAGTGAGAAAGGGAGAATAATCGGGGTGAAGGGAGGGGGGTCAGAGGGGGCCCGAAGGAGATCTGTCGCGAGGACACTCGTCACTGTACAGGTATAGACATAAACAGGTCTTCACCTGAGAATTTCTATATGATGCGCGCGCTCGTGCGCGCGTGTTATCAGCACAACGACGTCGGGCTCGTAGCGGCGTGGCGCGCAGGGTAAGGGAAACGGGAGATAGGAGAGGAAACGAGGAACGGAGAAACGGATAAAGCGAGGAGAGCAGCGAAAGGGGGAGAAAGACAGAGGCTCGCGAAGTCGCGCGCGCGAAAGGGGTGAAGGAAGGGAGGGAGGGGAGGGTTGGAGGGATCCGCGGGCGCTCGTCGGTGTGCACAAACGGCGCAAGGGCGGGGATTCCCCCTTCGGCCAATCGGATCGACTAGCGAATGCGCTCACCTACGGTACCCGCCGTCTCGCGGCTGCTCGTTCACCTGCAGACGCCATGTCATGACGTCACATCTCATTACGACGGGCCCCGGCGTTTATGGTAACGACGCATTGTCGCCTCGCGACGAGCATCGCCTCGCCGAGGGGGTCCTTTCGTGAGACTTCCTTCTCGAGATTTGGATTCCGATACGTGAAAGGGACGATCGTTCGCCGAGAGAGAAATTTAGTTACTTTTGGTCTCAATGGTAATTTTATAATATTTCTAACAATAAATGTGATTGACTATGTGGATCATTATGTTAAACATAATTATTGTTAGAAATATTATAAAATTGTAATTGAGTAACTGTATGTTTCTTTTAAGGTTTGTTCGCGTCGCAACATGCGTTGGAGCATATCGTGCTCCAACATGCTCCTGTTTGGCCCAACGCGCTTCAATACAGCGCCTATTGGATAATACAGGTCTTTGGAGCACGTTGGGGCAAATAGCATGTTAGGGCGTGCGACGCGAACTTTATAGCGTTTTCGACTGGTTAATCGCCCCGGGATCGATTAAACCCAGTTTACTAGGAATGTATGTTCGACCGAGAATGTGTTATGAACTTAAATTAATTTCTTATAAAGGATAACAAGGATAATAAAATGGTAGATCGTACACGATTAACTCTTGTTTTTGTTGTCATCGGTTCTGACGACGATATAATGAAATAAAAGCAAAAATTCGTCGTCTAGTAACCCAAGACAGAACTTATGACGTCATTAATTGCTCCTGAAGCGATTAATCCATACTGTAAAAAATTGGTGTAAAATAATATGTATAATAATTTTGAGACACTTTAATAGTTTTAAATTATTTTATTTCTAATTTTGCAGTATAAAAGTAAAAATAATTCCTTAATTTGTTTTTTACAATGTATACAGTGTAAAAAATTTAATAGAAATTAGAAACTTATTTTTACTTCTGACTGCAAAATTATAAATACGTAGAATTTTATGACTATTACAGTGAAATCTTATGTAATTTTATAGAAATTGTGAGATTCACTATTGTTTATACACTGTAAAAAACAAATTAAGGAATTATTTCTACTTTTATACTGCAAAATTAGAAATAAATTAATTTATAACTATTATTAAAGTGTCTCAAAATTACATGTAACTTTACACAAATTTTTTACAGTGCAGGGCCAGTCGAAAACGCTGTTAGTGCTCGAGTGTCTCATGTTCTCGGCGTTTCACCCAAATAAAAATAGTTGACCAAAAAATGACACATGGTAAATGATAAATGATTAATTTTGGAAATCCTGTAGTGTTAAATCTTTAGAAATGTTACAATTGTAATAGTTTGCAGTCAAATGTCAAGAAATAAAAAAACCATTACTCACGAGTCTGTACCCACTGCCATTGTGATTCAATGACAGATTTGTATATTCCGACAATGGTTTTATTAGTCACGAACTTTCGACAAACGTAGAAAGACCACCGCTAGAGCGTAGATGTCTACAGTGTATTATCTATTATCTATCATCTCGCCGGGACACAAGATCGACGTCCACGTTTCTTTGATCTTTCGACGTATGCGAAATCTGTCCGAAATAGACAGATCTTTCTATTCTGTTGAGGAGGAAACGTAAGCGAAAGGTCTCACGGGGAAGCCGCTACGAACTCGTTTATTATTTGGCTGTTTTACGATTGCCCTATAAAGATCTCATAATTAGATTTTGGAAGTAATATCCTGCGCCGGAACTTGGCCCAGGCCCTCGGCGGTCCGGTCAGGTTTAAGAATTGCAAGGGCCCGATCTGCTGCTGCTTTTTTTTTCCCCCTCTTTTCAAAGGTGCATCCGTGAATCAGGATGGAGCAGTAATTTTTTTTCGAGGAGAAATCGAGTCGGTGGCCCCAGGAATTTGTCATTAAAGAATAACGCGGTAAGATAAAGATCGTATCCCCCGTGCATCACGTTACACACTAAAAGACCGCGGGGCGAGTTGGTATATCGATCGATGAATCTCCCGGCGAATTCCATCGCGCACCAGTCCCGCGGAGGGCTGATGAAACGTTATTAATTACGCGAGAACGAGCAGCGGGCAGGTGGCCGGCTCCCCCCCGTGGCGTTAAATTATTCGTACGCATCGGAGCGCGTCTCTTGGACGCGATTCGCAGGAAGGCGCGTGCATCCGCGTGCAACGCGCGTCGGCAGTGCGCGTGATCCCGATGCGCGGGGACGCGCCGAGAGGAGACGGTAGAGAGGTTCCCGGCGCGCCGTTGGTGGGGAATCACGACGCGCGGGGAGGAAGGAGTAGTCTCTCCTCTTCTCGGTTGGAGGGGTATCACGGCGTGTCCGGCGTCGGCGGCGGCAACGCGGCGGCGCAGGAGCATCGAAGCGCGGCGAAGAGGGGCGTCTCTTGAATGAAATGAAGAAAAAAAAACGAGAAGGACTGAATCGCGATTGGTCCACGCTCGGCGTCCACGGTCACGCCTTGCCTTTATACATACGCGGGGTCTCTCTTACGAGACGAATGCGAATCGATGATCGTTCCCCCTCCCTCCC
>VBVR01005102.1:0-12891 GCA_011638315.1 Tetramorium parvispinum | reverse complement strand
GAATTATAACTATATGTATAGAGAGAAGAGGTTTCAAAAATATAATTAAAATTAAATTATAATTTTTCTTTCTAATTGATCGTATAACTGATTGACCTAAACGTACTATTAGCACGGAACGCGTCTATTTCATGATCACGCCGGTTAATTACGATAGGCACGGTCAGAGGACATTCGTGATCCTCCACATAAACGAGCATAATCCAAGTAGTACTCCTGTCGCGCGTAATTGCGGCTCGCCACGAGAAATTCGAGCTCTATGTACCCTTTCGTGTCCCGATCATACAATCTATGCAGAAGGACGTTTCACGGACGGGTACGTCCCAATGATAGTCGGCTACCGTTTGCCGGGAGCGACGATTAGTATAAAGCAGATAATGACCGTCCTCGCTGGTCGTCACGTACCATCGTCATCCAGACAGTCGTATACAACGTTATCACTCGTATTTGTACGATGACACCGGACTTTTCGGTCTTCACGGGCCCCATCGCGTTCCCATTCGCCGTGTTGTTGCTCTCCGAGATATCAGATAAAAAGATTATTCCGCCATACATTTGAATCGTTAAATGTTCTGATAACGACACCGACGTGTCAGTGCAATCATTCGGATCTGCCAGTGTATTGTTTGCCTTTTACCTGGTTAGGCGTGATAAGACGGAAAAGACAAAAAAGAGGAAGAATGGAAGAAGAAGGGAGAAAGGTGAAGAAGGAAATCGAATCTGGATTGAGTGCATAAATAAAAAAAACTGAAGATAAATAAGAAATTTTCAAAGAGGAATGTAAAAGAAACAGGAAACATGTGAGATATACTAAATCAACAGATCGAATTGTTAAAATTCTTCTGGTGAATAATAAAATTGTCGACTTGAACAACTTTCGATCTTTTTGACGGATATTTCTTCTCTTGAAGAATTGCAATAGCAGCGGATTATGAAGCAGCATTTTTTGCAATTATTAATTTCCTCGTTGTGGAAAACAAGTGTATACTTGCTCTAGATGTCTGCGACGTAGCTTCCATGGGTTGTATTGTTTTTCATTTATCTCTTCAACGATAAATGAAAAAAGGAGAAAAATTCGTGTTGGGGGAATCGGATACTCGCGGAAAAAGTTTTATCTCCTGCGTCTCGAAGAGGGTAGAGAACGCGGCGAAGTAATTGTGCGATAACTCGCAAATGCTGCTGGCAAACATCTCAGATCAATCGGCACAACAGTTATTTTCGTGAGACTGACAATCGCGATAAAGCGACGGATAAAAGTGATAAGAATTTCGGAAAACGACGAGGTGCGAGCTTGAGGCTAAATTTAGAATTTTACAACAGCGACGGAAGTTTGAAGCAAAAGTTTCTGAAGCTCGAATTGGAAAAGTGAAATTTTAAGCGAATTCTCTCAGTTCAGATAATTACCAGCCTTTTATCTTTGATAACATAATGTCTGTAAATATTCCTGAGATATAGTGATAATGATAGTGTGATAGTGGAATTATATTTAATAGTTTTTATAGCGATAAAGACTCTTCAACTTTACTCCCAGACGTTGACACAAACGTGCGTTGCATTATAAAGTGTGATACAAATAATATCGAACATGCTGCGTTCTACGCGTGCAACGGAATCCGAGTACTTTGAAACTTCGTGGAAAATCAGGCTGGATCAGATTCGCAGACGACTGAGAACACTCTTCGAAAGCACGTTGGCGCGTTATTACAAGTCCAAAAGAAAGGACTACACCAGATTTCTGACGGAAGAGGAACAGAGGTGCAGAATGCTTTTCGCGAACACGCATTTCGTAATTTTTGTTATTCACCTGTTACGAAGCATTCTGTATACGTGTGCCACTCATGCTGTTCTAATAATTAACTTTATTCGAATTTAAAAAAGTAAAATTTATACAAATAATCAATTAAAGTCAAGCTCGTATTTACAAAACAAAGATATCAACGGATAATAAACAAGCGAGTAAAAATATATCCTAAATTTTAATATGTATGTGATATTACATATTACATATCATTTAGAATATTAAAATTGAATAAAAAGAATAATTGTAATATGATTAATCTGTTTAATGATTTTGTAAATTTATATAAATTTTTATACAAAAATTCTTATCATAAAATTTCTTAATCATTCTTTGCTAGGATTATATAGATTTTCAGTTATACATATATAATTTAAAGAATTTTTACTATTAAATAATAGTAAATGAGAGAGCAATAAATATTGCATCGAATTAACATTGCTTATATTGCTCTTGTGTGCTTTCAGGTGGTTGGTCGCCGCCGAATATGACATATCCACGCGGCTTGGAATCCCTTATGGACCTTGATTATCTTTTCGTGAACCAGAAAATTGAGTTGCTTCAAGGTAAGTTCTCGACTTTGTCGAGAAATATAAATATAACTTCTCTTCTCGAGAGAGAGAGAAAGAGCGCGCGCGAATATACACATGTACTCCAGATCCGCGAAGCTCGTGTGTGTGATTTACGATTATTCTCCGAGCAAAGGGAGCCAGGTTTACTCCGCGTGATAGTCTCCTCATATATTTGTATTATGATAAATTCATAACTTTATACGTAACCGTATAATTGCAAGCTTATAATTAATACGAAATTATAATTTCATTATACGTAATTGTATTTTCTATTTTATATTATTTGATTGCGCAGTGGATACCTAACAATTTTCTTATCACTTAATATGATATATAATCTTTATATGTTTTATCTTATTCATTTTTATATTTATTTATTACTATATAACGTTACATAATATTTACTGTATGTATGTGCATTTTGCTTTAATATTACCTTATCTTTTTTTAGCTTTTACTGGATGGGAAACTAAGAACAAGTATGTTATTACGGATAATAAGGGCGATCCGGTGTTTTACATGGCTGAAGAATCGGGACTCTGTACGCGATTGTGCTTAGGAAAGTATCGTTCGTGCGAATTTAATATCTACGACAAAAATCATCAAGAAGTTCTTCGTATAGTTCGACCCTTCAGATGTGACGGTTGTTGTTGTCCTTGCTATCTGCAGGTAATTTTATCATTAGTGTTTCTTCAATATATTTGTCATGGCTATCTCTGTAATATTTTTAATAGATAAAAGCTAGGGAAAAATATCTTCCATTATTGTATTCTTGGAATTTAATCTTAAATTTCTTTCAAAAGAAAAATCATCATTATTCATGACAATTAATTTTTAGAAATTTTGAAATACTTTATAATGTTTATTAATTTTTAGATTAAAAATGAAAATTATAAATTTAATACGCAATTTATTTATTAATATTTAAATTTACCTCACTAAATAAATTTCGAATAAATTAAAAATTCTGAAATAAAAGAAATTCAAAAAATAGTAATTTAAAATAAATTCTTCTCTTTTGGCCGAGTTATTATTCATAATGATGAATATTTTATTATAAATATCAACAATGGAATTAAAAATTTATAATCTCTTTAAATTTATTGTAAAATACAATTTTATATTAAAGTACGAGAATAAGAAAAATAATATTGAAAGTAACAGTAAGTTTAAACACGAGTTCTAAAAGTGAAATGAGAACTGCTGTTGTGTATCGTGTCTACGAAAGTTTCTTCACACGTGCAAGCCATCTGTCAAGTTTATCTTTCAACAAAACTTTGCCCACTTTGTTAAAAGATCCGATCAATACACTTTAGATAGAAATGACAATGTTGATTTCCTATTTAGCGTTTATTTCGAGAAATTATTTATTGTCCGTTTATTTATGGCGTATGTTCAAAAAGATCTAGAGCGCAATAAAAATTAAATTGATACATAATTGTATTTGAATGCATCTCATAGGTCTAATTTTATTTTTAAAGTTGAATTATAACTAGGTTTGATTAAAGCTTTTTTTTCGCAGGTTTTAGAAGTGTATTCTGGAAGTACTCTATTGGGAAGTGTTACTCAAGAATGGACTCTTTGGCGGCCGTTATTTCATGTTCGCGACGCATCTGGTCAGCCAGTGTTGATGATAAAAGGACCACTTATTCGTTTCTGTGTTGACGTAATGTTTAAGGTATTAAAACATTCCAAAGATACAAGACTTAAGAATGAGTGATAATGAATATGATATTACAAACTTAGCAATTGTTTGAACTACGATTTTATTGCGCAAAAAGTATTGAGATTTTCTCAGCATTGTTTCTGAATAATCAAATTTGCAGGTCAAATCTTTGGATGAGAAGCATCGCGTTGGTATGATCCGAAAGCGTTGGAGTGGCTTTGCACGAGAGATGTTTACTGTTTCTGATACATTCGGCATTAACTTTCCGCGCGATCTTGACGCGAAAATAAAAGCTGTGCTGCTAGGAGCGGCTGTTCTAATAGTGAGTATCATAAAAATAGTACGAACAATCGTTTATTTAAGAAAAAAGATACAAAGATTCAAAGAAATGTTGCGAGAAAGGAATATTTTATTTCTAATATTAATATATAAAGAATAACCAATTTTGAAAAATTGATTTTAAAAAATTAAACTGTGAAGAGAAATTTCTAATAAACGTTTTGTTTCTATTAATATGAATATATTTTCAATATTGTTTAATTTTTAATATACAGTATATTAACTCATATTTTTAATATGTTTTAGGACTTCATGTATTTCGAGCAGGAACCTTAAATCAATTCGGTTCAATTTTTAAAAGAAGATTAAAACAATTCGTCCAGCTTTATATCTTCAAAGATATTTTATTGTATATCAAATCATTTTTAACTATAGAATGTAGCGTAAGTGAAGGCAAGCGTCATGTACATACACATACTCAGGGTGGAATCTTAAATCATGCAAAATGTAAGAGTACAACTTACACTTACATATTAAACGATTACGCTATTTTTTAATCGCTTTACGAATAATCTTTATTACTTTTATATATAATTAAACTGTATACACAAGTATACTTACAGTTGAGCTTACATTCGTGGAGATATAATTGAACTCGTGTTCATTGCAGAGTTCAATCTCAAAGAGCTCTCTATTTCATCAACACATGCAAATGTCTATTCATCTAAATCGTTACTCATTGATTCGTAATGCTTTTTAGCTTCTTAGGTTGTTTTTCAAAAATCATATAATAAAATAAATTTTTTCTCATATACACAGGAATTTCGTTACAAAGCATTAACTTTGTATGAATATCGTATACGTATAAGAAACAAACATTTGAATTGTATACAGTAATATACAACTTATGCATCGTTGTAATCTCAAGATATAGAGATTGATTTTGTTACTTACTAACCGAACTATTATTTCATCAACTATTATGACACTCTACTCTTATCCTATTCAACTCTTTAATCCATAGTTCCTAAATTCTCAATCCTCCAAAGGAAAAATACGCGGAATGAAGGCCGGGATCGAACCCAGGACCTCATCGTTTCTAAGCGTAATCCCAAATTCATTGATAAATGTATTCTAGATTAACAAGTTATTTTTTTTTAAATATAATCTTTCTTAAAATGAGTTTTAAATATAACTAATACAATATAACTAATTTAGTAGCCTACTTCTCGATCATAGATTCATCAATTTAAGATATATTTTACCGTGTAATTTGTTTAATGAATAAAAAATTAAAAGTATAAAAAATATGTAAATTAACAACCTAATTTAATTAAAATCATGTCATAAAGACGCAATCGATTCGAAAGGGTGATGTAAACACTCGACCATTTCAATTAAGAAGCCGAATAAAATCGGGAGAATAAAAGACGCAACGAAATACGTAATGTGTATGTCTTTTTATTTTCGTGTTTCATTACTTGTATTCTCACCGTACATCTTGTCGAATCTGCTGGTAATACACTGTCTCTATAATATGCCGCAACACTTGCTCGCGTGTGTTTTGTAGTGCGTGTTAATATCCGTCGCGCAGATGTTCCTTCCCGGCCTTCTCACGTCGTAAAAAAGAGAATGAAAAAACATGAATGTCGCTCTCCACCATCCGCAGACTAGAGGACCGCGGCGCACTGAGAACAGCACTTCCCCGCGAACCTTGATGTTCCGTGACGATCTCAAGAACACGGACAATTTAAAAACCGCCGTCGCCGCCGAGCGGAATACCTTTTAAAACAGCGACGACGCCTTGCCTCTCTTTTCCCTTATTATCTTGCTTAATAACGACAATCACGACGAATTGCAGAGGACTAGTACTAGAGCACTACTAAGTGTGAACGCGCGTGACTATGTATCATCGATAACGAATGCGCTTGCGACAAAAGAAAAAAACAGAAGTAAAACCGAGATAATCGCGAGTGCTTTACTTCGAGAACATTTCCCGATCATTCGAAATTACATGCTAAGAACAAAAAAAAAGGAACAAGTGAACGAAACTAAAATACTGTCGAATACAATGTGCGGAGTGCGATGCAAGCTGACCTCTACAAAATCTTTTTTTATCGCTTCTGTTTCCTTTCATTAATTTACGATTACATGTTTTCGATTAAATTAATGATAAAAAAAATAATGTTATAAAGACGTGATTGTAATAAAGAAATTAATGAAAAGAATGTAATTAATAAGTTTGACCAACAAAACATACGGAGTTCTCTTTCCAGGATTTTGTATCTCCTGTGCTGCCCACGGGATATAAATTTATTATAATTATAAATATTATATTATATAATTATAATCATTGTTATCTTTTGTACATTACAAAAGTTTTTCTTAATTAAAAAAAGAAAATAGCTGTAAAAAGAGTACAAGAGCAGCTTGCATCATACCAGACAGCGCAAGTTACGATATTTATATTCATATATGTATATAAATATAAAGACGGGTAACGCGAAAATGGCTGAAAAGCTCGATGCCGCCGGCGTTAGATCGTCGTTGAACGATTCTTCTAAATCATGCTCTTGCGATTTATTCTCAGAATAAAATCCTCACGCCGTAGACACAGCTTCCAGCGTGACGTCACGTAATACAGTGGCGTCCGACGAGGCTACGATGGAGAGTAAACGAATACGTGATGTGTCAGGGAGGGGGGAGGGGAGGGGTCGGTTTACATGCTGGACTCGAGTTTGATGAGCTCAGCGATGCCGTCGTTCATCTCCTTCACAGCCTGGAATTCGGTCAGGCCGAGACGGCGCTTGTTGGAGATGTCGTAGATGCCGCCCTCAGCCTCGGTATGCTCACCGCGGGTGCCGCGCACCTGTAGATTATATTTGGCCGCGACCTCTTCAAGCTTGGCCATGTTCGCCGCGAGTTTCGGCACTTTGATATGCACCGAAGCGCGCACCGTTGTACCCAGATTCGTCGGGCAGAACGTCAGGAAGCCGAAGCGATCGTTGTGCGAGAATGGCAGTCGCTTCTCGATCTCGTTTACCGCTGTCACCAAGCGCCGGTATACCTTGGGAACATTAATTAATTAATATATTAATTTGTGTCAGAATCTTATTGCTAAATTAAACGATATAAAATCCTCTAACAAAATATTCTAGGATATAATGAAAAGAAAATTTTAGATTTTAATGGAAGTTTTTTTTAGATACTTTTACTCGTCAATTGAATAATTGAAAATTATGTAGATGTTTAACTCTTAATAAAGTATTCATTCATATAGTGAAAAATATTTCATTAGAAAAAAATTTTTATATCAATTTTATCGTTTCGAAATAATTACCTGTCCGAGATCACCACCCATCTGCATAGAGATGATGCGAAGATGATCCTCTTCGTTGCACCAGACCAGGAAGGTCTTATCATCGTTGTGGAAGATGCCACGTCCGGTGGGCCAGAAACGGCAGGCGTTCGCTGTCTGAAGGAAACGGTCGCCCTCCTTGAAGAGGAAGTGATCATCGATCAGCTTCTGCTGCACGTCCTTACTCATGCCGGTGAGCGGGTAGAAAGTACCCTTCAATTCACCGGTCAGGCCCGACAACGTGCTGGACACCTTCTCTTCCATCTCTTTATATTGCGCCTCCGTTAGACACGGGTTGAATGGATATCCGTCCAAGGAGCGGCCGCATCGCACCCGGGTTGACACGATGTATTCGCCCTGCGTAAGAAGAACAAAAATGTTATCTCTCTCAGAATTTTATAATTATAAAATCTAATTACACAATTATTATATAATGTAATAATTACTGATTCTAAGATTTAATCATACCAATGTTATTTTTTATATATTGAAACTTGTAATAACAAATGAAATTTCTAGGAACTTACGGTGGGATCGAGATTGCCGAAGCAGTCGACGTCACCGAAGTCCTTGGGTGGATGCTTGTCGGACTTCTTGAAGCCGCCGTGGTAGTCGTCGATGATGGGATCGAAGATCTCAGCGAAGATGGTGTACGCCTCGGCGTCGGGCGCGTAGATACCAACGCCGGAATCATGGTTCTCCAGACCGGATTGAATCACGTCCAAGAGAGTGGAGCCAAAAGAGGTCTTTTTGGTCTTGAGCTGATCAAAGACGTCCTTGGTCAGATGTTTTTTCAACAGTGATTTACTGTCGGACTCGGCCAGCTTCGCATAGCCGGATTCGAGCTTGTCCAAAACTGCTGCGTCCACCATGTTGTTACTCTTTTTACTGCAACAAAATGTTAAAAGGATCATGTCAAAGATGCGACAATTTTTCATCATAACAATTAATGGAGTAATTTGGAACAAATTTTTTTTTTAATTTCAATTGAAAGATCCGGAACAAAGAATTGTTTCGCCAATCTGTTTGAGGTAATCTGTCCAATTTTACATCTTCAAGAATTTCATTTATGCTTGATTTTTTAAAATTTAATTTGAAAAATCAAGCATTTACATATTTTTTAAATTAATATCAAAATTAATTCTCTAAATTGAAACAATCCTTCAGTTGATATTATCTTGCCTTGTTTATTGTGGTTTTTTTACTCTGAACAACAGTCTGTGCAATCTGTGGAGTCTGTGCAGCACATACATGCAAGAGGTAAGATACAAGAGATGCTGTAAATACGTAAAGTCAGTTATATTCATATATAATGTTGTTTAATTGCGAGTGCAAAGAACTTCAACATCTGTCGCGTTTCACTCCGAATATCTGGTGTTATTCCAATTAAATCAAAATTCTTAATCATCTGGCGTAATTGCCGATTTTACTTTTTTTAGCGACGCGACATTTCTCTTAACATACATCTTCCTATTTTCTATACATTATTTGATATCTATATTTCACGTATGCTTCTAAAATTCCTTCGATGCAGCACGTGTGCCTCATTATTAATGTGCAGTGCACTTGTACCTCTAGGATGCACTGTAAGTTACAATTTCATGAAGAGAGTGAAGGACTCAGTGAAACACAGTCGTGCCCAATTTCTCTCCTTTTTTTTAAAGAAATTGATATAAATTCAATTTTCTTAGTTTTAAGAAAATTGAATCTTTGTCAATCACGAGCACAATACGTTACTTTTTTTTAAGTGAAAAAAAAATAGAGAGTGACCCGTTCATAAGTGAATTCCCATTCCCGAAGGGAAATTCGTTTAATACTTCCAACGAGAAATGGGCGTTACAGATTGACAATTTCTCAATCCACCGAATCCGTGCGAAAGGAATCGAATTGCAGTTCGCGGAGTGCATCCTAGAATCGAAGGCCGAATGAGCATACATACACGTCGGAGGCGAGTTCATCGTTCACAGTTTGTTGACCAGTTCGTTGGTCAGTTTGTTGGTCAGTTTGTTGGTCTTCCGCCGACTCGCACGAGCATACGCTGCCCATCGCTCGTTGGAACACGATTATACGTCGCGTCGATTCGAGAATGAGAGACGAGACGAAGGACGGTCTTAGCGAGTCATGCAAGATCCTCTACGCGGAACACATGCGGGGCGAGCATTGATGTCGCGTTAAACCATCGCGCAAAAATCCGGAGAGACGTCATAAACCCGAGAGACCAGCCTGGCAAGTTTGTTAGACACAATTAAGGAAAAAAAAAAAAATAGCAGGAGCTCGGAAAGTTACTGATATAGCTTTGTCGAAGCTCCCTCATGTGAAATTCTCATTAAACGTAGATGCGTTAAATTCCCGAAATCCCATTAAAACTTCTTTCCTTACATACATAAAATTCTCACGAATACATTAACAATAATGGCACATTCAGTATATATTATTACGGATAATAATTTAAAGTATTCTCATTTCAATAAATATCACACAAATCACACAAATCACACAACAAAATACACCTAGAGTAAAATAGACAGAATCTTAAGGTAGACTAAAACTGAGTGACAACAAAATGATAAACTCTGAGAACAAAAATCAGAAGAAACAGAGACGACGAGGAGAGAGAGCACTTGAGCAAGAGAGAGAGAGAGAGAGAGAGAGAGAGAGAGAGAGAGAGAGAGAGAGAAACAATCTTCCTCATCCCGCTGAGGACTCTCGCGGATACATACTCGTCGCCCGACGTGGTATCCTTCGAAGTACATCCGCCCATGTCGCTGCGACGACGAGGAGATTACGGCGACAAAGGACGACGCTCCTGACGAGCGAGAGACGAAGATGGGCGGAGAGGGAGAAAGAGAGGGCGAGAGATCGCGAGCGAGAAAATCAAACAAGTCTCGCCGAGTCTTTCTCTCGCGTATCCTGGAGCTCGCACCCGCGAACCGGCGCGCTTCCGGTGCGCGAGGAAGAGAAAGAGAGAGAGAGAGAAACGCGGGTGTGGACGGAGAATCCGTCGTCGGGAGCCGCGATTCCGTCTTCTCCCGTCGCTACTCTATCCTTTGGTCGCGCTGCAGCACCACCTCTCCTCCGCGGGCCGTGAGAGATCCTGATGATGAATCCTGACGAGTTTACCCTCGGCCCGGGCTCGTGGCGGCTCGCGGTAGGTCGCGGTGGGTCAAAGGTCGCGACCGAGAGACCTTTCTCTCGTATTTACTGCCCGTACGTTTCCTCTTCTCTCTCTCTTCTGCTGCCCTTCCGGCTGCCGCTGGACGACGCCGCCGCCGCCGCCACCACAGCCGCTGCCGCCGCCGTCGCTGCCGCTGCCGCTGCCGCTGCCCTTCCGGCTCCCGCGTGTCTCTCTTCTCTCCGAGCAGAGTGATCTACTGATGTATTGTACGAGGTGATGGTGCTCGCGTTAGGCTCTCGCGTTAATTCGCGTCGCGTTACGCCGCGCGCTCGCGACACGTCGGCTACTTCCCGGGACCGAAGCGCGATTTTCTACGGTGGCTCTAGAGAGGGGATGATTCTTTCAAGCCGCGTGCGTCCTGAAAGATCCGGATTTATACAATGAAATTTGCTCGCGAGAAAACGTAAACCTTCCTTACGACCAATTTATATTAAACACGAGATTGCCATTTTGCCAGATTGACTAGTTTAATCCGAATTCTTAAAAAGAGACGGAATCTGTTTTCATATCGGCGGAAGGGGTCGAAGGAATCGGAGGAAACCGGTCTCATTCTTTCAAATTACATCTTTAAAATTATACGGCTCGAATTAAGCGCAGCAAATCGCTGGGCGCAATCAAACAATTAGCTAATGACAAAAAGAATCGCCGGAATTAATATGCAAAAGGGATCGGAGGGGAGGGAGACTCTCAGCTCGCGGTTATTACGAAAAGGAAGAAAAAGGGTCAGCTTAGTCTCCCGGCTCGCAATTTGGTCCAATCGAGCGGGTCCTCGTCCCGCTATATAATTCGAAGATGGTATAATACGCGTAATTACACACTTTGAACGTGACGAGAGACGCCGCGCCGAGAGCTGGCCGTCGCCGCGAGTCGCACGCACTCTAATAGCTCTAACAGGTCCCCGGCACTAATGTCGCTCCCGAGAGGGAGGAAATTTATCACAGATCCTACGATGTACGGAGGAAAATCATCGAGCGTCCACTCACTTAATCGGTCTCCGCGACGCGCAACACGTCTGGGCGGCCTTGCGATCGGTCGGAAACGTCACGAGGAAAAATCTCGGAGGTCGTCGCTGGCGGGGGTGAAAGGTCCCTCGTCTCGTTCGCGGCGTGTCGAGCCAGTGGGGAGGCAGACAGGTAAAGGGGGGAAGGAAGGACGGAAGAAATTTCGGCCGGGTGTCGAAAGCGCGGCGCAACGTGAACGAAAACGTTAAAACGGAAGCACCAGGCACCTCTCCTCGGAGACTCCTCGACGAGGGTCGCTCACAACGTTTCCCGCGGCGCTCGGCCCTTTTTCTTTCGCCTCTCTCTTTCTCCCCCGTCCGATCTTCGGCCGGGCGCACCCCTTCAACTTGTTTCGCGACGCGAATATAAAATATACATATAAATATATGTATGTATATATATATATGTATATATATAAGTGTAGATACGTGTACGGATACGTGAGTGTGTCGATCGGTGGTGTAGTGTGCTTGTGCGAGAGAAACTAACTGGCTAATTTGTGCAGATATATATATACAAATATATATGTATATGTATATATATATATCAAACTTTCTTTGAACGGTGAACGAGAATTTTGGTTAGGTGTGTGGTGTGATGTGAACACTACAGTCTCTACGCTATCACTAAGCAGGAGGCGGCATTCTGCGTGCCGCGATCTCTCTCTCTCTCTCTCTCTCTCTCTCTCTCTCTCTCTCTCTCTCTTCTTCCCTCGCTCTAGCCCTCACGCGCGCTCTTTCTCTCTCTCACCCCTCAGCTCGTTATCTCCGTCTGTCGCGCGGCCGGCACGCGCGCCCCTCTCGCTCGCTCTCGAGCTCCCTACTCTCTTCAGGGTGGGGCACGCCGCCGTCCGTCCAGCAGCACGGAGGATACCCGGTCGATAGCACGCACCTACACCCACACAACCCCGCCGGTGTGGTCCGCCGCCGCCACTGCCGAGCGGGGAAACTCACGCACACATCACACATACACACACATACACCCCCGCGCACGCACGCACGCGTGCGTGCGCCCCCCCTCGCGAGTTTTCGGACCCCGAAAA
>VBVR01005101.1:0-12851 GCA_011638315.1 Tetramorium parvispinum | reverse complement strand
GTATAATAAAATATATATTATTTAATTTAGGCGTTCAGATAAATCATTCAATTTACTAATATTAGAAATATTTATAATAAATACTATTTCATGTACATAAAATATTTAGGAATAAAATTTTATTTCTTATTTATATAGTAACTATTATTATTCGTGAATATACCCAGTTTTATTTTTATAATATTTATCTAATTTTTTGAAATGTATTCAATTTATTCAATATCATTTATTCAATAAACATTTTAATGTTTTATAAATAGTCATTCATAATTTAAAAAAAACACTAATTGTTTTCTTAGCTTGCTATAGGTGGTTACGATGATAAACAACGTGTGCTGTTAGAAAAAATCATGGACCGAATGATAAATTTTAAGATTGATCCGAAGAGATTTGAAATCCTAAAGGAAAATGTATGTATTATGAATACAATCAAACGATTTAATTTAATTGAGCAGTGTATTTATATAGAATGGCTTTCAGTATATCAGGAACTTGAAAAATTTCGCTGCTGAACAACCTTATCAACATGCAGTGTATTATCTTTTAGTCTTGTTGGCTGAGCAGGTTTGGCTCAAAGATGATTTACTGGAATCTACTGCTCGTAAGTGTTAAAGAGAACAAATTTTTTTTGTTAAGCGTTTTCTTTTTCTTTTCAAAATTTTTTTATTATGGCATTTATTAAAAACATTAAAAATTTTTGTGTTATATAGATCTAAGTGTTGAAAGACTTCAGGTATTTATACCACAGCTTCTCAGTAAAGTGCATGTGGAATGCTTAATACATGGTAACGTGACTGAAAAAGAAGCTATAGATACACTTAAACTAATTGAATCTAAGTTGACATCTGGAGTGCCTGACATATTACCCTTGTTGCAAACGCAATTAGTATTGTATCGTGAAATAAAACTAGAAGATGGTAAGTATATGATCTAGTAATCTAATCGTATTTATAATAATTTGAAAAAATTCATATGCGTGAAGTATTTCAGTTTATATTATTAAACATAGTTTTAATAAAAAGAATTTTATCGTTCTTTCTAATAGTCTTACATTGATATTACATTGATATGAAACATTAGAAGAGTAAAAAAAATGAAAAACTTATTTTATTTCACAATCCACATAGAAAAATATTTAAAAAAATATAAGAGAAAATTATTAGATATTAAAATATCATTTTATCTGCAATGAATTTTTTCCCAGAAATTAAATAATAGCTCTTAAAGAGTTAAGATTGTTTTTATATATTTTAGGTTGTTGACATAATATATAACAATATTGTGTAATAATATATAATTATTGTAGGTTGCCACTTTCTATTTGAAGCAGAAAATAAGTGGCATAAAAGTTCTTGTACAATGGTATATCATCCAATTGGTTTACAATCAACAGAGTCGAATATGCTCTTAGAATTGTTAGCACAAATTATCGCAGAACCTTGCTTCAATACTTTAAGAACTAAGGAACAATTAGGCTATATAGTATTTAGCGGTATACGTAGAACTAGCGGAGCGCAAGGTTTGCGAGTTATAGTACAAAGTGACAAACATCCGCAGTATGTCGAAAAACGAATCGATTCATTTCTAGTCTCTATGCTGGTGAGTATAATAAAAGAAATTATAACAATAATATATGTAAATATATCAATTAATTCAATCACATGTTTTTTTGTAATTTCTTACGATATCCTGTAATATTATGATCAAATGTTCCATTCATTATGTGATATCATGTAGCTATGTTTCTATTCAAATATCACTATATAATTTCAGGAACACATATCTACTATGCCAGAAGAGCAATTTGAGGAACACAAGAAAGCTTTAGCTACATTACGTTTGGAGAAACCCAAAATGTTAAGTGCACGATGTACTTTATATTGGAATGAGATTGCAAGCCAGCAATATAATTTCGATCGAGTGAATATTGAAGTAGCTTATTTAAAGACGATAACGCAGCAACAATTACTTACTTTTTGTAAGGTAATTACTTTTAAATGTTGAATACATTTTTTAAGTCGAAAAGATTTTACCATAGAAAATAAATGAAAAATATAGAATATGATTTTTTATGATGTATATGTTTCGAGAAAAATAATTTTGATAGTTGAAAAATTAATAATAAGTATAACATTCCTTAGGAAAATATACATAGCAGATTTCGACATAAATTGTCAGTACATGTGAAATCCACGGCGTCATCAATGGAAAAGAATTTGCTTGATAACACAACCGAAAAAATTGCCGATTGGACAACCGATGAAGACGTTAAGAGAATCGACGATATTGCGTCATTTAAAAATAGTCTATCTTTATATCCTCGATTAAAACCGTTCGAAAAATATTTTCTTAGAAAGGGCATACGCTCTTCTAAATTATAAAAAAATAATAATAGTGAATTAAATAAACGCATTCGTTTATTGTACTTAATATGAGAAAAAACGACGTATAATTTTATAGAAATTAATAAACTACTTATTAATATTTGTAATTAATATTTGCAAAATCTAGTAGGCATTAAATTTATGAATCACGACACATACATAAATTATAAAAAAAATAAGATGATGGTGAATGAATTTGTTCATAATATGCATAATTCTTAGTCATTTAAGAAGAACGCATTATTTTATAGAAATTAGTAAATTACTAGTGTAATTAATATTTATAAAATCTAGCATACATTGAACTTATAAAGCTTGACATAGATGCTTATTATCGAAGGAGAGTTATATTACTCAATTTTAATTAGAATAGTATCAAAATTTTGTAATATATTAGTTACGATATATATATATATATATATATATATATACGTAAGTGCAAAAATACACACAAGTATAGCGTATTTAAATGAAAGTATTCCAAGATATGTTCGGTACTCCACTTACCCAATTGATCCCAATTCGATATCTTATCTAGGCACGTTTATCGTGACACCGATGATAATACTCTGTCGATCGATGACACGTCCAAAAATTATACCGAAGGCATAATTTTTGGATGTGTCATCGATATCATATATCAATTTCGGCGATTGTCGCGATCATAATCTATTGTTAGATTTGCAAATATGTTCGATTCGATAAACCGAGATAACGAACCGAGGATTAGCATTTTTGATAATGACAGCGGCTCTGAATTCGACAAAAGTGAACAAGAGAGGTAAGTACTTAGAAAATTAAAGCTTCCTATATGCATTTGAAATATCTGCTTAAAAATAAGAGAAATCGAACGAATTGTTATGAATCTAGTTTAATACCTTCCAAATATTATTTCTCCCATTTTTGCATCTTTGTTATGCCATCTAAAATTGTGGTATCTGGAGGGAAGGGGAGGGGGGAGAGAGAGAGAGAGAGAGAAGGAAAGATTATTGTTTCTTGTTTATGTTAACATCGTAATATGTAACATTACTGCGTTATGCAAAAAGATGTAACTTTTTTAAAATTTATCTATACAATATCAACTTTGTAATTTGTCACAATGAGTAGATGTGAAATTGAATGACTGAGTACATCTTGTTTCAATGGAAATGTTCAATGAGTATTTATGGGGGGGGACGAACAAGTTTATGTTGAAGAAAAGGAGAAGGAATAAGATGTAATGATGTGTAAAATAAGTATATAAAATGTTCTCAATTTTAAATAAAATAACTTGCAATAATTTTCATAACAGTATTTTAATGGAACAGATCTATTACTATGTAAATAGATGATATATTTAAAGTTGATTTAAATAAGTAATCAATAAATTGAGATGAGAGCATAATTTCTTATTTTATTACTAACAATGCAAAGCGGTTGTTATGCATTTCGTCAACAGAACTACAGAATTTGGTTCAATGTATAATGCTGTGGGCAGAATATTGATAGACAATAAATGTCAGCAAAATTTTTCAAAAAAAATGATAAAAATGAAGTAGTTTGATATACTCTGTAGTTTAATGCAAATTGGGGACAGAATCTCCGATTGACTAATTCTTATGGCCAGAAGTCTATTAACAAAATGCGTATTTAATATTAACATAGCAATTCTTGACTGAATTTATGCCAATTTAGAAGTCCGCAAACAGTTTGCTCGTTGGATATAATATTAATGTTTTTAAATTTGTCATGATGTATGACCAATTTTATTTTAAAACAGTTAATAAATGACAAGAAAACTTATATATAAAGAAATATATGAATATATTTATTATATATGCGTATGAACAAATATTCTGGAGCATTATGTTATAAAAATTGTATAAGAGGGAATATAATACTGTTCGTAAAAGTAGGCATTTTGATTAAATCATCTAATTTTCAATTGGTACCTTTATAATGTTCACATATATTTCTATTTAACAACAAATTTATAACGCCTGCAGGTATCTCAGCTGTTGAAAACATTTTTAAATATGATGCTGCTTGAATATCACATTCAATATCTCCAGGGGTGGGATTCTTCCCCGGGGTTCTTCTTATTAGTCATCAGGCTATCTATTTCATCAAACCTTCGATTAATAGACGTAGGAGTTGGTTCTGGCTGATCGTCAACTTTCTTCTCAGCTCTTTCCGTAAAAATATTATCTTCATGCTTCATCGCTTCAACCGATTCACGTTTCTGACAGTTCAATATATAAGACAATTTTGGATAATTGTATATTGTAATATTCTTTAAAATTATCTCGATTACAGAATCGTTAAAAGCTGTAACTTATAAAATTGTTAGAAAATGTTGAGCATTATGAAAGGTAATTATGCAAGATGCAGGCCGTTTTAATTTCATGCTTTCCTGCAACCATTCTACGTTGAATATGTAAGGACTGCCCGAAATAAAATGTATGTTATAAGATAGAAAAATTGAAAATTTGAAAAAACAACAAAAGATGACTAGTATAAAATACATTTACGTACAGCATCTATATAGATTATATAGATTACATACAATAATATATAATAAACTTTTCGTAAAATTTCAAGTCAAAATTCTTATTTGTATTCGAGAAAAGTTTATGAAAAGAATAATCATTTGTTAAATTATTAGTAATTATATATAAAAGTTTTATCGCAAATTGGAAGGTAAATAAATTGTAAATCTTATTTATCTGATATTACTGTACCATAAACCTCTTGATTTTATCATTTTCAGTTCTGCAGACCTTTTATTTTTGTCGCAAATGATTACGTGTGTCACAGTCTCTGATAGATCATCGATATGTGTTGCACTGCCAAGGTTTAATATTCTGGCAGTGCATCACATATCGGAGATCTATCAGTTTATCTCGGACATTTGTTATAAATCCAGTGAGATAGACGATGTCTACATAGGCGATGTATAGCCTACAAGTTATACATTTTGGACCGACTTACCATCAATGAAGCAATGTTTTAATAACATTGTTATATATTCTTATTTTGAATTGAGCTAAGCAGCATCCAATATTTTTTCCAATTTTTTGGGATATTTTTCGATGCATTGTTTTTTTTATTTTTTAATTAATTTATTAAAAAATTGCAATTTAACAATAAATTTAACAATTTCACAGATATGACAAGTATTTAGAATAGTACAGAATGTTGGATCGAGCGGACTTGCATATTGGTATTACATTTGAGGAATTTCGACGCTTCTATCAATTTTTGAACAATCTGGACGATTTTTCGATAGCTGTGCGAATGTATACGTTGGCTGATCATCCTATATCCAAAGGTAAAGGTAAAGATTAATTAAATTCCTAATCAGAACTGATTTTTTACACCTTGAAAATATCATAGTGTTAAATTAACCGATTTTATTTCCTTCAAGTATGAATTGTAAACGGAAGTGTGAATTGAAACATAAACGCTCTTTTGTTATACTCTACTTTTTTAATATTGTCGCGATTTTTCACTGCGGTCGACCTTTAGTTTTTTAGTTTTTTTGCTTGTCGCTCCAAAGAGTCATCAGCATACTCAATCTAGAAATATATTTATTTTTAAAATTTTTCCTTTTATAGGACAGCCTTTAATAGATTTATGTCTGTAAATAACTATATGTGGCACGAAAGCCAGCACGCATTGTAATTATCGATTTGATTAAGCAATCAAATCGATCAAGTTGCTTGCACGAATCTACCCGATCGGCAAAGATGTTACGCGATGTCTTGGTACATTTGATCATTAGTGCCGTGGGTATATTGATTGGTGTATCCGCATTTTTTGTCTTGTTCATCATTTGTGGGAATCACGATGTCGGATTTTGGTCGATATTAGCAGGTTAGCGAGCCACTGCCCGGTTAATCATTATCTAATGATTGAAATTAAGGTTAAGTTGTATCTAAATACATCTCACATTTTGTATAGGTTTACGTTTTCTTGATAAACAGATCGATAGATTTCTCCTTCTGCCTATTTGCATTTTGACATAGTATCTCTTCTAATATTATCTGTTGAAGCTGTTTTAAAAGTTTTGAAAACTGGTGATGCTCTTGTAATTAGTCAAAATGTCGTACCCTATCTATATAGCATTAATAATGTAGGATGCTAATCGAACGCATTTTTTCCTTGTCACTTTAAATGTCCAACTAATTTTTTATATTTATCTATATATACACACACACACACACATATATGTACACAAGTTTATACATGATTAAAAGTACGTTAGATTATACTTTTAAAAGTTCTGTCCTCTCTTCCTGTAATCATTATAAATCGTAGATGATAACGCTGAAAGAAAAGGAAATAATATCGTCTTGTATCGAAATGAGTTATGTGTTGGCAAGTTAAAATTCCTAATTAAGCAGAATAGACTTTTATAACATGTTCTAAACTCTTTATTCTATGTAGGGTACGACTTCAACTTTGTTCAAAGCTTGAACAATAATTGTCGAGTTAAAACTTTTTCTGGAAACATAGGACGGTTTTGTAGACAGTGTGTGGTATATTTGTTTGTTAGAAATAAATAATTGAAGAAGAGATATACTCTTGATATATGTATTTTACTGATGCGTATCATCAAAAAAAGGAGCATTTAAATAAATATATAAATCTGTCTATCCTTATTACACAATATGTTATATTTTTTTATTTTTCGTTTTTAATATGGTTATAATGGAGAACGTTGGTTGGATTCATGGATAGTTTCAAAAATTTAATCGATTTGATTGAAATGTATAGGTGCCTTGGCTGGAGTTTGTTTTCACTTGCATTGGGTGAAGGGCAAGGAAACTTTGGAAAGATGGCATACTAGAGTTACATTGCGAAATTTAAATGTTGTGGGCTTTGTAAGTGCCGTAACTGGCGTTACTGCCCTGATCTGGTACCTGTTTCTTACATTTTACTACAAAATTCGTAAGCATATTGCTATTTTAAAATTTCATATGTTAGTTTGTTTTACGACACAACTTTATGTTATGCTTTTTATTGATTTTCTATATAACTGCATCTCTGCATTTGACAGAATTAGCAAGATTAATACTCACTCTAATGCATAAAAATGTACCTATTATTGCAGCGATTCAACCAATTTCTGAAAGTACCGTCATATCAGCAGTGTGGTCTATGATCTGTGGAAAATGGGGTATTACATTGATGTATTACTCAAACAAATATGAATTATTGGTCCAAGAGGGAGCAGCACCTATACTCACAGATAGTGCTTGAAATATTACTCGACTGTTTGTACTTTTATATAAAATTATTTTTGACAAAATAACAAATGTATTCAACAAACCTATTCAAATTTTTATTTTGCGAGCGCAATATCTTCCTTTTATTCTCATTACAACTCATGTAGTAGTGAGAAAACAAGTGGCTGGATATCGTATTTCATCTATGAATGTGTACATACGTGTTTTCCGTGTGGCTTGTATTGTCATCATATACAGCGGCGTCAGTGCTTCCTGATGAAATTGAAAAGTATAGATACAAGTATTCTGCTGTTCGACAAATTTGAACAGGTTTGGTGCAAATTTTTATCAAGTGATTATAGTATATTTAAAGAAAAGAAGAAAGAAATGTTTATATGTAAATCCCATATATTTTCTCCATTTAATACACAATTAATAATAAAGTTGTAAAACATTTCAATATAAGAATATTGCTTCTCTTCTTATGTACACTTGTGTGTGTGTGTATATGTGTGTGTGCGCGCGCGCGCGCGCGTGCGTGTGTGTGTGTGTGTGTGTGTGTCTCTCTCTCTCTCTCTTTCTAATTATATGTATATGTATATACATTTACGCATGACATATAAATATATATTATACGCATAAAGAATGGACCATATACCATATATGTATAGGAGTACAACGTTATTAGAAATGTCTCAGGATGGAGACAACTTGGAAAGCGGATCGATAATCGCATACAAGCCAATCAAGGAAGAAATTACTCCCAGTAAGCCTATTGTACCTGGAGTACATTTTGTGATACCTAATGCTGTCATTGGAATAAACAAGTCACATCCATTTTTCACGGTATCCATCATTACTTCCTTATGATTTTTTAAACAGGCTAATACATGACATTGTTTAAATACATTCTTCTCATGTTCCAAAATCTTGACAATCTCATAAATGTCTCTGATTAAGCTCATAATGATGGTTAGTAGCCAATATTTATTAGCAACTTTATTCCATTTTTCTAGATCGACTCGTAAAATTCCGACTCTGCCAACCCAGATACAATGATCTGCCAGCAAGTATAAAGCATTTGCCATCTTTGCCATGATTAATGTTATCCTCACCGTAGGGTCAGGATAATTGGACTTGATCATTTTTAGGGCGGAGTAAAAGCTGTCGAAGCATCTCCCAAAGCGCAGTACTAGAAAGAAAAAAAAATGTATATATACATATATATAATAATTGTCGACTGGAAGGATGTTTTTACTCAAACCAGAAAGTTACATTTTCGAAATGTACTAAAAGTGAATTCCAAGCTCCTCAAAATTTCTGCAGAGTATCTCTTGCTGTGTACTGTTTGCGCATAATACCAATACGCTCGACTTCCATATTGAAGTAATCTGCAAGAGATATTTTTAATTTATTATTTTTGATATTATAATATTGCTAAAAGCATAGATAGTAGATACTTAGTAATGCACTATTTTAATGCCATAGATGGACTTTCTCTGATTTTCAACGTTGAAACGTTTAATTTTTCGAATCAAAGCTCAAGATTTCTTCACAGACTTAAAATTCATCAGAGAATATGCCATTGGAAATGCGTCATGAGCGTTAACAATATAATAAACAAAAACTATTCAAATCGATTTAGAATGAAGAAATTACAGATTATTACAGAGGAGAGCGACCTGTATGTATGTATATACATACACTAGCATACAAGTGAATAAGAAAAAACGATTTCATCGCATGTCGCAGTGGAAATTATTACAAGAGATATACCTTATTATTTTATCTCTTCCTGCCGTTTGCTCGTTTAACTTTACAACGATATCCATGGTTGCTTTCGAAAAAATCTTGCGTTTTCTCTCTCTCTCTCTCTTTGTTTCAACTCGCAATTGTGCAATTAACAAAAATAAAGCGACAAATAGTCTTAATAAATCATTCGAAAACAAAATCTTTTGTGATCAAAACAATAATTGAAACACTCTTATGAAGCAAATTCCAAGCACTCATCTTCTCGTTCCTTTACGTTTCTCGCACTTGCTACAAGTACATTAATATCTTTCGCGACAATCATTATGATCACTATCGCGAGGTAGCAACAGTTGTCGCGGACTCTGCACTTTGGAAAAGAATCAAATCACCAGTGATGTAACTATGTTAAAGGTTAGGTTAACATTTTACATTCGACGATGATGATTCCGTGTGGTTAAAGGATAATAAATATATTCATCAGCAAAACTAGCATGTATTTATTAATCATGTTTAATTTGGGGTCACGCTTCCATTAATTTACAGACAAGTTATGTTCTTCTTGGAAAACAAGAGACTCGGAGTAAATAAGTAAAGTAAATAACGTTTGCGCCACGGTCGCAGGCGTCGCAGCATTCGAACCACTCGAATCAGTAGAATCGCTGATGAGAATGATCCATCCGTCCAGTTCAACAATCGCGCGCGCGTCTATTTTGTTGCTGTAATTCATATTCTCGAATCTGTGGGATATTTTCCTGATAGTATACTTGAGAATTCTGGAGTATTTCTCCAGAAAGAGAGAGAGAGAGATTATAGGACTATTGAGTTGAAGACGAGTCATCTCATTATGGTCTTAAAATCAATGTTTAATAAGCTCAAGTACCTACTACTCAACTTATAATTTTTTATTGAAAAGGCGTATTCATTTTCATCAATATATAACATCTCGTATCTTTGACCCACTTTGTGACGCTTTCAACTTTAATGTTACTTATGTTCACACGTACGACTTAATAAAAATGACTTTTACTCATACACAACAATATATTTTGCCAGACGTATGTTGTCTTGCAGAAAAGAAATAACAATAAAAAAAAATGATATACGCAAAATTCTAATCTAGTAAGTGAAACAGTGTAAAACAAGATTGGCGAAAGACAAAACAGTTTTATTCACTTCTGAAGGTACGACGAGATAGTACGGCAGACTTGTATGATTACAATTAGTTATACTACTACGTAAGATATAAAATCACATAAATACGAATACTAAGTATTACTCGATAAAAACGAATTGTATCTTCTTGGCGAACTATACATTATACTGGATCGTTTTATATCGTTAGAAACGGAGATCTTTGACTATACTCTTCTTAGGACGAACGTGACGTGCAAATGTACACGTGTATTAGGTGAACATACATCTAAAATTGTACATTATATATCGTAGTATTATGAAGAAATTTCGGTCGAGAAAGAGGGGGGAGGGGAGAGAAAGAGAGCGAGCATGAATTAAAGATATGTAGAAGGAAGAGAGGAGATTCGGTGGACACGAGATACTTATGAAACAACGATTATGATAAATGACGACGAATTGAGTGATCGTATACGTATTTCACGGCCCAACGCGCTCGTCCTTTGTGTTTGAATCCTGGCGTGAGTAGAACCACAATCACTGAAAAAAAAGAATAAACCGCAGTGTAAGATACAGAACCAGCAATAAAAAATGGAATGCATACACACACAAAAAAAAGATATATATATAAAATTTTTATTACCTATGACGTAAAGCAGAAGCAAATTGTTGACCGTATTACCGAGCCATGCGAAGAGAATGAGAAAGAGTATCGTCGCGCTGTAATACTGCGCGAAGAATAAGAAAAAAAATTAGAGGTAGGTATTTACTTTTGAAGTGCAAGAATGAAAAATCCGTATATAAAGTGATCCGTGTACAAAGTAAATAGTCATCAGCAGTGAATATCAATTCAGTAAATTGGATAACCTCTTGGAAAAAAGAAACACGTGCAAAGGCACGAATTTTAACAACTTGAGTACACAAGGTTCACTTAGCTCGCATAGTTTATGAGAAAATGTTGCTCACAATATTCGGACGATCGTGGCGAATTTTCGAGACAGACGCCCACATGCCCTGCACTAGCAACATAGTAGCGGAGAGATTTTGACAAATCTCAATCAACTTTTTCTCCTTCTGCCCTGTCCAGCTTTGCGCGTTGCACAATATTGAGGTGAAAAGCGGCACGAGGTAATCGACGAGGGCGAATATTAATAGACATATGGATATCATTGTCAGGAGGGCTGGTTCCAGAATCCATATAGTACTGCAACAAGAGAAAGAAACTGTACTATTTATCATATGTGCACTTATTTTTTATTCGCGACAGTTTATATATTCCAAAGTCATAGATACATCTCGAGAATCCAGCTGTTTTTGGTTAATTCAAAAGTAGAAAGTCTTTCCTAAACAAATATATCCGATATATTATTCCTTAGTCAGTCGATATTTAATGTCACACCTCTTAGAAGTTACACAAGGGCCATGTATATAATAATAAAATTAAAAAAAATCTTTTCGCATATTTAAGCTTTGTTCAAGTCTTATTAAAGCCTACTTAACAATTAACTACAAGACATAATTTTTTCTCTTTTTAATTAACTTGTACGCGCTAGAAACCTGCTGCTGGATGTACCACGGACTCTGAAATGTATAGAGAAACTAAATTCAAATCAACCGGAAGAAAAAATTGGTGAAAAGAGATTCAGATTCAATTTTGGAGCACATGCAAACAATGTACATATGTACATGCCGTACGTACATACATATACATATACAGGTGGAGATAAAAGTATATATATATTTGTGTGTGCGTGTGTACGTGTGTAGGTAAAGGCAGCGGCGGGTGAAAAATAACGTTGATAACGGTGTGATTTCTACTGAAGATTGGCTCAATGTACCAGAAGATGAGTGTTACAAGTCCGACAATCAGCCCGGGATGCCAGCTGCGTTCCCACAAGAGAATGGAATTCAAAGGCAGAATTATCTCCCGCCAGCACTCCATCTTCCGCTTCAACTGCTTCATGTGCTTTTCCTAATTGTAAGTATAATAGAGTATAATGCCAAGAAGAGAAAGAGAGAGAGAGAGAGAGAGAGAGAAATCTCGAGTCTCGCTCTGTCATTGATTTTTTGCTGTGCTACAGACAAGTCCGCTGTGTGATTCGGCGGACGAGTATCTCGAATCAGCACGGACGGACTGGCACGCGGATGAATCGAGTCGCGCTCACTCACCTTTTCGACCGTCCCGTCGTCCGTCATCGCGTCGAGATTCAGAAAGCGACGAGAGTGACGAAGGTGACGCGTTTCAAGTATTTAATTCGCTTCAACAACGGCGGGGATTAGCGCGGAGGGGAAGATGTGCGGTGCGCGGCGCACAACGATCGCAGTCTCCACTAGACGACACCGGTGCCTATGCCCTATTCCGTATTCCGTGCAC
>VBVR01005100.1:0-12893 GCA_011638315.1 Tetramorium parvispinum | reverse complement strand
TATAATTGTAAAATTCTATTTCAGCAAAAGATACGCGTTTTGCAGAATCATCTTAAGACAATTATTGCATCCGTTTCCTATCTGGGTTACTTCTATCTTTTTTTAGTCCTAAGAATTAGAAAAAGATGAAAAATAAGTTAAATCGAGATTAAAGTTAATCTGCATTGATAGAAATGGATTAATTTCACATTAATCGGTGATTAACTTATCAAATAATGCATGTTATTTCGTTAAATAGGAGAATTAAGGAGAAGTTAGGAAAATATGTAAAGCCATCATATCAGACTACTGATTGAGATTGAGATTAGATTGGAATTTGACCAAACAGAATAATGTTCACAAAAATTATTTCATATTAGCTTTGTTCTAATTGACTAAATTCCAATTCGATCTCAATTTCAATTCGTAGCCTGATACAAGCTTATCGGGAATTTGAACGAGAATTGATCAAGAAATCATTTTATTCGGACTCATCAGTGAAGAAATGAATATAAGTGAAAACAACGGGAAGAAAGATTTTTAAAAACTAGATAGAAACTGTATGAATCTTTTTTTTACGAATAATAATAGTGATAATCCGTCGTCGCCACATCTCTCGCTCTTCTACGCCCCTGAACGTCTACGTCCGCTTCGTTTCAAGTGCAAAAAGTGCCGGTGAGTGCAGACGATTAAAAAAGAGAAAGATTCACTGATACCCGTCTGGACTGTGAACCTTTCAATGCTCGTTTGCTGACACCACGTTGACAGCCGTTGACAGCTAACCTCATCGGAGTTGCTCTTTGTGCGTTATTAATTATTAATTATCGGACATCATACCCGGAAGGGTTCTCCGATTAAACCGATGATTAAACCGATCGCAGAACAATCGCGGTCGTAGAACCTAACCTCTCGCGCCAATGACCGTGCGTTCCGAGTGTGACGACAGAATTATCGTAAAATCGTGCAACAACGCCAATTGATTTCAGATTCACAGACATGATTAAGGCGATCTTGGTTTTTAATAATCATGGGAAACCTCGTCTTTCCAAGTTTTATCAGTACTTCGTAAGTATACGTCGGATGCCGCTCCACTTGGATTTCTTCTGCTTATCATTCGTAAATTGTGCAAATTAAATTCTTTTATTTACCGAGATATAATGAGATTTACGTTGAAGGCGACACGCGGCGTAAATTCGGCGTCGGAGATATCCGCCGAACGAATCGCAACCGCGTGGAATGCAGTAGGAAGAGGATAACATATGGATCGTTGCAATACGAGACGCATTTTCTGCTTCAGAACGAGGATATGCAGCAGCAGATAATAAAAGAGACATTTCAGCTCGTTTCGAAGAGAGACGACAACGTGTGCAATTTCCTGGAGGGCGGCAGTCTGATCGGCGGATCTGACTACAAGCTGATCTATCGGCACTACGCAACGCTCTACTTTGTGTTCTGCGTCGACAGTTCGGAGTCGGAGCTGGGAATCCTAGATCTGATACAGGTCTTCGTCGAGACCCTGGACAAATGCTTTGAAAATGTGTGCGAACTGGATCTCATTTTTCATGTAGACAAAGTTCATTACATTCTCAACGAGTTGGTGATGGGTGGTATGGTCCTTGAGACAAACATGACAGAGATTCTCACGAGGATCGAGGATCAGAACAAGTTAGAAAAGCAAGAGGTAAGTTTGTTGTTACGATCCCGATACTATCTTGATTGTGATCTTATTTCACAAATTTGTAACAGGATTCAGACATACTGCATGTTCAATGTTACAATTGCAATTTTATAACAAGAGCACAGTCAGGATTATCGATCTTCGTTGCAACGTATAAACTTCTATAACTTTTTACGCCCAAATTCTCATTACCCATTTCATCAGATAGAACGCTAACGTTGTATATTTCAAGTGATGGACATGCAAAGCCCCGAAAAGTTGTAATTCCGAAAATTGAAAATTAAGACACGGTCTTGAAATGTAAGAGATGAGACAACTTCCTGAAAAATTATATTTAAATGTTATGTATAATTATGTATAATTTTTTTGGAACATTGTGTGTGTCACATATTTCTCAAATTTAGGGATTGACTTTTCAGGATTATACCATTTTTCAAATTTCAGTACATTTGGGACTTTGTATGTCCTCTGTTTCGAGCTAGTACCGCCGATTTGCAATATATGTTTATTTTCTCTTACTAAGCTTGAAAACTGTCTGAGGCAGTCCATTGTGCGCTCTAGCTATGCATGCATACTGCTACAGCGATCTGTAGAAAATACCTGATATGGTGATAGGTAGGACTGATTGACGTAACATCAATTTTAGGGGACTTACAAATCTGGGCGGTCTTGTTCACCTCGTCCGTTTGTCCTTCTGGGGCCCCCTCCTTAAGTAAATCAGGCCACAATTTCGCGTATATCTATATATTTGTAATGAGATTTTATTTTTTTCTTCTTTTTTTATCTTGTCCAAAACTGTTGAAAGTACAAGGTCCTTTGTAGCTTTATAAAGCGTAAGCGTTGCGTAACACGCATGGCGATGCAATTCTGTTTTGTAATTGTCCGCTGCATAAACCGAGTGCCTTCATGATGTAAATGTCATAATGTCGCTTTATAAGGATAATAAATATTGTCGACGTCTAGCCATCTGTCATTTGCCTTCGCTCCCAGCTAAAGTTTTAGCCCTGCATTTACTGAATCCTTCTGAAACATGTCCGTTCTCCACACTTCTTCCATCCATATGGTGTGTGCAGGCGGGAATCACAGCAGCGCCCGCGCGTGCTGTCTCGGCGGTGAAGAACATGAATATACCGCAACAAATAAAGGATATGAAGCTGCCTGACTTGCCGCAAGCCATAAAAGACCTCAAATTCTGACCAGCCGTCACGTCGTTGGCACCCAGCTGACTGGTCTCTTCTGTCATCCCGAACGTAACCGATACCACCGTCGCACCGAGGACACTTTTCCCCTCCCTTCAAGCAAGCGAGAATGCACCAATGCTGCCTGCTACCTCTGCATATATCCCGTCTCAACGATACCAGAGTTAAAGGTCACGGATGAACCGTTATCACTCTCGCACGGTTCCTCCGGCAAGAAAGTATGAACTACAAGGAAAACCAGTTACGAGAAATTTCTAAGCGAAAAAAAGAATTTGGATAAGACGAGATGTTTCTCAGATTTTTTTACATGTGTATGTATATTACATGATAGGAGATATATTAAAACGATATCAGGTTCACGAATTCAGCTTTGGTACTGGTAATTTTACGATTGTCCAATCTAGAAACATAGTTCCGCGTTCCATTATGTATAAGAAAGACATGTCCATAGTTATTCACTGGAAATACAAAACTTAATGTTATATTGTAATGAAGATATATTTAATAAATAAAATAACATTGTAAATTTGTATTGTTTTCCGCAAGATTATTTCTATATTACACAGTAATATATATTTAGTATATACCATTTTGTCATGCTAAATCTCTTGTGACTTATGCGTTCCCATAATTCGACAATCTAAAAAAGTTCTCGATTAAAATAATACACAACTAAAAGGAAATATTAAAGAGCTAGAAAAAGTTATTTGCACATAGAAATTATCTATTATTATTTTAAAATTAGAGTGATATTAACGATACGTTATCAATAGAAAATTATTGTCACTTTTTAGATATGGCCAGTTCATTTCTAAGAGTTGTCCATATGAAGCCAGCTCCCTTCCCCATGAGCGGAGGTGGATACGGGCTGTTTTTCAACTTAAAATAGTCAGATGGAGCATGCATTACAAATTCCATGCACTCCAATTTACGAGGTAACTCTTCCTCTGGACCAATTATGTATGTCTCAGGAATGAAGCCTTCTTCCGGTGGAGGGCTAAAAGATATATCAGTTAACCTTGATAAGTACTCTGCAACGGTATTATAACAAAGTCTGATTAAGGTTCAAATTAAGGGAACAAAGAGTCTCACCTCGCTGAGGTGGGCAATAGCCAGGTAACGGCGGCGCTCTTTTCGCAATACTGATCTGTCAACAAGCCATGTATCTGAGCATAATAAATACCACCGTCTATGTCCTGCATGGAGACTACATCGCCAACTTGAAAATACGTGCCCTTGTAAAACACAAAATTGCTGGTGACTGGAGTCGCAGTGGCTGTAGGTGCCTTGACTGGCTGCGAGTAAATGGTTAAACATAATATTATTCTGTTTATTGACACACATCCTATTTATTAAATGTAGGCGATTGTATGATGCTCCTGCACGTTTCTATGAGGAGACACCGTAGGCCTGTTCTTTTTCGCTGCGCCGCTGCACCAATGCACAAAGTTAAAATGAAACAAACATACTTTTTCTCGTCCTAATTTCGTGCACTGGTGCAGCAGTGCAGCGAAAAAGAAAAGGCCCCGCGAGATAAGCATCTTCTCGTGGCATAAAGATGGAAGAATGATTCTTACTCACCGTTTTCTTAAACAGATTCCTGCGACCCTTGCCCTTGGGCACAATTCTGTGCGGCCCGGCCGCCTTTGAGTTGCAGTATCTCGTGATCCGCGTGCTCCTCCTGGGCTTCGACGAGCCGCTCTTGTCCTCCTCCTCCGCCTTGAAGGACACGCTCGCCTCGGCATTCCGCTCGTCCTCCAAGCAGGTGTTGCACAAATTACCGGCGTCGGTCGAGTGCCACAGAGCAGTCTCGCGAGTCCCGCACTTGACGCATGCCGGCTTGCTGCCGAGCGGCATTGGGCCGAATCTCAGAGGAGTCCGTGAGCAACTGCGAGAATCCCGGCGGACGCCGACCCGGTCGACCTCCTCATGTCGTGTCGTGTGTTTACACGCGCGTTCACGTGCGTCCAGGCGCCGACCGGTCGGCGCATGCGCCTCGCCCGGGAGTAACAGCTGAGTGACCCTCCCGGGTTCCCGACCAGGCCAATCACGCGGCGAGTATCCTGGTGAGTTTTCACCAGGAAGAACGTAGATTCGAGGGGGGTTGCGTCCCCGGGTGCGATGAATTTTATAAGGCGCCTACCTCGGGATCCCGAAAACCTGGGTAAATTGTCGCCAAGTGAACCCCACGCGCTTGCCATGTTATGAAGTACATTTCACAACCATCTAATTCTATTTTTCAAAATCTTTCAGATTCTTTAAATGGACGTCGCTGAATTCTCTGCTGACAGACTCCAGGGGCGAGGTGATTAAACGAACAAAAATTAGAATTTCAGCAGCTGTGGGCTCGTCTCGCGCACAAATTTTCTTCCCTCGTTTAATAAGCGTTCAATGTGAATTTCTTAACGATCATATTTTGCAGATAGTACACGTTATTAAATGAAAACGCAAGCGCAAGCGGAGGGCGAATTATTAACATCATACGCTCTCTCGAATAACAAAACAATTTGCTCGATCTAAGGGATTACGCAATACCGGATGGGAGTAAAATTATCTCGCTGGACGCTGGGAAAAATACAGGAAGGGAAGGACAGAGAAAGAGAGAGAGAGAGAGAGAGACGGTTACATTTTGTAGCGCGCGAAACACCGCATGCAGTTTGTATCTCGCGTTACGCCTCTGTAATATCGATCTGAGCGGTCAGTGGACATGCGTTTAGCGCTTTTAACTTCATTGTGACAGGTGCCCTGTTCGGGGTATCCTGTTTGAAGTGTTTTGTCGGCAGGAGCGCTATGTCGATCGCGAGAGATAATGTGACACCGCCTCGTGACGCGTAGGCTCGGAATCGCGGAAACGCGAAACGTCATGTGCCGCGTGCTGTGTGCTCGTTGACGGAGCGACGGAGGCACCGCCGAGGGCCGTCGACTAGTGTCTGGAACATGTGCCTTTGCTACGAGTGAGTACGAGAGAAGTGACGATTGTCTCGTTGCCCCTCGGACAATGAGAGATGCGGAGGAAGAGTCGAAAAAAATGAAGTGGACGCGAATGACGTTTCGCCCGTTCCGATATGCGAACTTGGGGAGATAACTCGATGATAACGATGCTGGTGAATGTATATTTAGCAGAAGGGATCTCTCCCTTGGACGGCGTCGAGTTTTTTCCGCTTGATCGACTCCTGATTTACTGTTGGCCAATAATTTAATTGAGAAGTTCATTGGCTTGATAACGGATTAAATAACGGCTCGCCACCCACGCGAGCCGTAACGGATGAATTATTATTAAATAGCTATTTTTGTATCGGTGAGATGACTAATACTGGTGGTATTAATACGTTTTGAAGTCGTTTAACTCTTCGGTAAACACGGCGTTTTTTCGAACGTGGCGGATAGTGTCGATTATCATTTCGATTTGACAATTGATACCGGACTTGGCGTTGCGTTTGTAAGATTTCTAATCTCTTCTTTTTCTTGTGTATATATATATATATATATATTTTAATATGTATTCTTTTTTTCCCTTATATATTTTCCCCCCTCATTTATGTTCTTCGTAACGTGATAAAGTTTACGGTCAATATAATTTTGATCAATATAACTTTCTACAAGACTTCTAATTTCCCCCTTGTATACTCATTTATATTTTCATAACGTGATGAAATTTACGGCTAATTAAATTTTGTATTCCATAAGACTTATAATTTCTTTCCTTTATATATTCATAATGTGATGTAGACATTTAAGGCCAATATAATTTGCATTCTGTAAGATTTCTAAAGTGATGAAATTTACGACTAATATAATTTTGCATTCTACGAGATTAATTTTTCCTTCGTATATATTTATGTTTTTATAATGAGATTTACCTGACTAGTAATTTTGCATATTACAAAATATAAATATCTGCAATACATCGATGATATTTCATATATTATATGAAATTATAACTTGATATTATTATCGTATATTATCGTATATTTTTAAATTCTACCAGCGAAGCTGCGAAGTTTTAGTCACGTGTCGACTATTTTTTTTCAAACAAGAATAATGCATTTTGCTGAACACGTTAATTGCGTGCAAAGTAGATAACTAACGTCGCGCATTGTCTACCGTGTGCGCAGAAACAATATATTTTTGTTTATCATTACATCTCGTATCATTTGCTGCGTCGGGACCCATGCTGTACCCTTATCAGATTATTAATTATATATAATCGACAACGGATGCTTTATATATAGCGAGCTATTTTCTTTTTAACTCGCGATACCGATCGTGACTGTAATGATGCAGTAATGTTTGCGTTCATTCGTAGATGGATAAGTGAGATAAGTGCAATCGATGGCTTTTATGTACACGTCAGCGTTGGCGATAGAACTCTTATGTGTCGCTATCTAAGTCCGGTGCTTCTGTCTTTACATTGTGAAAAATTGCCGTTTCGCTAATAATTTCCAGAATACTGTAGGAAGGAATGGGCGGTGTGTATGTACAGGTAATTGTAGAAATATTGTTAACAGCTCTTAGAACTTTTCGTTGGCGCCTTAAGAATCAAGCGGCTTCCATTTGTTTGAAATCTTATTTCAATAACGAAATTGCGGGCATTCAATTGCAGGCGGTTACTTAATCTCCAGACAAATTGGTGTATAAATAATTTGTTCCTGAATGCTGAATCGTCATAATTACAATAAATTAATGTAACGTGGTGGACCAATCGCTGCGATGGAATGCTTTTAATAACGTGCGACGGTCAATGCCAAGGACTCGTTCGACTTTCAGAAACTTCAGAAGCCCGTTGCCTTTATACGTATGCCCACCTGTAGAACAGTTAGTCGATTCAGGAAACATGTATTATTGAGGGACGGGTGTACATCTGATTCATGAGCGTTTAAAAGGCGAAGGTTAAAGGTACTTCACGTGCCTCGTTACCCCTTACGACATTTCTACATGACAACTATGGACAGAGTATACTTCTAACGTAGGAATACATCAATTCTAAAGATATGACAAATCATAATTATATGATATCATCGAAGTAACGGCATATGATATAACGACATGATATCGCGCTTGTCGATATCTTGACGTTCATTATCTGACCGTAAAAGTGTCTACGTGTCATATATAACTCCGCTTTTAATCGATAAACAGTTTCACCTATAGCGATATTAATTCATCATCCGTCGTTCTCTTTAATAACGTCGACAGGAGAAGACAACACGTTTGAGTGGAGTGTCTTTTCACGTTGAGAAGTTGTAGCTTGGTCATGTCGCATACGCGCCCTTTCATTAAAGTAGATAATATCAAATTGACTTTGAGAAGTGACACGCTGATTAACATTTCATACGTCTTTACAGCTAAGAACCCCGTTAATCTGAAAAAATGACTGCCATAGGCGACGTGCAAGCCTTGCAGACTCTGACAGTTTACACCAGCGATGTAAACAGCGTCGACTTCGCCGGTGATTGCGTTCTGGTAACAGGATCCGGGTAAATATCGGTTATCGATATGCACACAATTCCGCGGTGCTGGGCACGCTGTGTATTAAGCGGTCGCATCCACTTCTCTCTCTATCTTTCTCTTTTAATACGCAGGGACAAACGCGTCCGGGTTTGGGAATGGCAGCCCGGCACTGGCTACGTGGAGGCTTACTTCTCGCCTCTGATGGGGCACAAGTACGGCGTGACCTCGGTCAAGGTCAGCCCGCAGTCCACTATGCTGGCCACCTCCAGCATAGACGGTACCACGTTACTCTGGAACTTGCGTGTAAGTTTCAAAATGCGAGAAAGGAACAAGAGTAATGAACGAGCTTTGTAACATGAACTTTTCTTTGTGATTTCAAAGATTAATAATACAATGAATCTTTTATATAAATGTATATCTACAAAGGTCAAAGTGAGCTATAGTTGCTGCGCAAGTAATGATAAAAAGAATAGAGAGTTGTTTCACATAAAAAGTTACGTAAATAATCTGAAATCATGTAAATCATGTAGTTTTCTAGCGATTATTGTCTTGGATTAATGTAAATTTATATCGTTTCGAAGACGGGAACGAAGATACACACTATGGTGCAAGTAGGCGGCGAAGCGGTGAGAGTCTGCAGATTTTCGCCGGATTCGACGTTACTCGCGACCGCTGGAGATAACGGGCAAGTCTGCATTTGGGATCTGATTCATCGCAATTTAATCAGGTAAGATCTTTTACAGAGGATATATTCTCTTTTTTCTAAACAGTTAAATGAAAAATATGCTTTAATCCAAGATTTTCTGCAAAATTAATATTAGTCTTTTCTTGGCAACTTAATTCGCGTTTCGATTAAATTATCATGAAGCATATTATCTCGACTTAAAGGTGTTTTCAAAAGCACGAGGGTGCCGTGCAAAGCCTGTCCTTTTCGCCGGACTCGAGCTGGCTGATCACCTCGTGTACGTTGGGTGTCCTAAAGTTGTTCTCCACTGCCGAATTGATCGACACTTGTACCTCTAGTAATCAGGACATCGCCGAACTTGTCTCGATCGATGATGCTCACGACATGGGAGTGGTTTGCTGCGACTTCTCAACTTTCCAAGAAGTCACATGTATGCAAATATTGTAAACATACTATTTTGGACAAGTAAAAAAGATGAGATACGAGATCCTATACGATAGGTAATATAACTATCGTCGCAGGTAACGAGCCGTACACCAAACTTTATCAACTGGTCTCGTGTGGCAACGATCACGACGTGAAGTTGTGGGAAGTCACGGTGAGCCAGAATAAGTGCGAGGCCCAACCCTCTACTGCCACTGTACAGCTTTGCAGAGTGATGGAAAAGCACAGCAGTGCCTTAACTTGTGTCCGTTTCAGCAGCAACGGATTATATATTGCCAGCTGTGGCCTCGATAAAACGGCAGTAATTTGGGAGACGGTAAAGGACTTGTCTTGCAAGAAAAATTAATTCAAATATGACATAATCAATCTTTTGTTAATTTTTATTATTATCGAATTATAGTGCTCAGGAAAGGTCGTGACGATAATTTCCGGTCACAATAGATACATAGCTTGCTGTGCTTTTTCACGTGACGGAAACTTATTAGCGACAGGTAATAACTCTCTCTACTTTCCGAAAAGTTAATGATTTGTTACGTGGCAATTGACATTTAATATTATTACAGGCTCTAACGATAAATCAGTAATCGCGTGGGATTTGACGGGGAACTTGACTATCGATTCGGAGCTCTCAAGAAATGTTGGGACGAAGTGGTTTGTGAATGATCCTGAAAAGGTAGATTGATCGCAAATAAAAATTTATAAATAATAGCACTAACGAGATTCTCAATTTTAGAGCTCCATTCACGAACATGATGTAATGAGAAATGTCGAGACGTACGCTAACGAAGTAAGATTGATTCAAAGATTGGAAGAGCACAATGGTGCGGTGAACAGCGTTGCCTTCCACGGAAATAATTTTTTAGCCTCGGCGTCAGGGTGAGTTTGAGACTGTGAAACTCGTAGTGATGTAATTACGCAATTTTTTTCACTTGTAGTGATAAACTAGTGCGCATATGGAGCATTGAAACGGAAGAAGAGGATGGGGAGGAAGTAATTAAAATACACGAAAAACCATTCAGTCCACTCGACGCTCACACCTACAGCGTCAATTATGTGGAATTTAGCCCTTGCGGCTCAATGCTTGCCTCCTGTTCTCTCGATGGGACGACTTTAGTTTGGAACACAGAAGTAACGATTGTTTTTTAATGTAAATGCCATACTTTTTTGCTTTACTTCTTATTGGCAATTTCTTATTAACAGAGTGGAGATCAAGCGAAATCCTCTTTCGTTAATTCTGGGACAGGCATCCGCGTATGTCGGTGGTCGCCTGATGGTGCAAAAATTGCCACCGCTGGTGACGACGAGAAGACAACGTTATGGGACGTGGAATCTATGGATGAGTTGCAGTACGTACGCTTTAATTAACAATAAAACAAATCTATTAACTAATTTGTAATTAGAAAATAAAATTTCTGAATGAAAATCTTAAATGAGAATGTGAATTTCGAAAATGCGGATTCTAAAATTATAAATTATAAATACATACAATATATAATATATAAATATTATTTTGAGAGATACAAATATAAGTATAATTTAAATGAAAAGATAGTGTTTTTTTGCGTAGTAATTTTACACACAAAATTTGATGTGATTTTTTGTGACAATGGAAATATTACTTGTATACTTAATAATCGTTAGGCAACTTTACAGTGTCTTTGAGGGTCACTCCGACGCGATATCGGCTATTGCATTTACGCACGATTCCCGATACTTGGTGACTGCGTGCAACGAGGGCACTTGGCGTCTCTACGATACTCTAGACGAGAAGAACGGTTCCGAAGCATTGATGGTTTGCGATGCGAGTCATGATCTAGGTGTCCAAGGATGCGACTTTAGCCCTACTCCAGGTTCCCTGATGTGCAGTGCGTGTAGGAACAAAACTTTTAATTATTACTATTTTTTAAATGTTAAAATCAATAAATTAATAGAAATTTCTATCCATTACTTTAGAGAAATTTTTATTAATGTTAAAATCAACAATAAATATCGACTATTTGCAGCAAGGGATACGGATGTGAATCAGCAAATATATTTATTGGCAACGTGCGGCAACGATTCGTTGGTTAAATTATGGCATGTAATTATTTCAACCGATTCATTATCTGACTCGGATGACAGACCTAGCAATATCGGTACGCGTTACAAGGAGAAGAAATCCTTGACCGGACATGGTGGAAACGTAATGTGTGTCCGTTTCTCGCCCATCCACGGTGAAGTTCTAGGTAGTGTCGCAACAGATAGAACAGCTCGTATATGGAGTGTGGTAAGCGATTGAGACAATTGCACTTGACAAAAAAAACATACGAGAACATATTTATGAGGATCGATGTGTTTTCAGTTTTCCGGAAGCTGTTTATACGTTCTGGAAGATCATGATAGTCTTGTCACATCGTGTGCATTTTCTGAAGACACATCATTTTTCGCTACAGGTCTTGAAACTATTATGACTCACATCTATTATACAACAGTTTAATTTATATATAATTAACTATTAAATTATGCACTTCCTTTTATATAATTTCTTTACTTTGAATATCTTGTTTCTAAAAATTTTAAAATTAAATGAGTTTTTATAAAATTTATTTATTGTCACATTTCATAAAAGATATAATCAGCATCAATAAACATGAAAATATTTTACTTATAATGATAATTATTCTTAGGCGCATTGGACAAAACCGTCTTAGTTTGGAAGGTACCCCAGCAATTGGTGTCGCAAAGTAATTTAATGGATAGTTTAAGAAATAAGAAAAAGAGGGTCAGTAAATAAATAAAGTTTTTGATTATACGAAACAAAACATATGAGTTGAATAATAAATTAAAATTTTGTTATCAGGTCGCGGATTGGAAACTGTACGATACTTTGAAATGGTTGAACGACATTGAATTATCTAGATTGTCCAGAAAAGTATTAGCTTTGGGATTGACAGGGCGACATTTATTATCCGTATCAGAAAATGAATTGATATCCCGATTAGAAATCGAAGATGACGAAGAGGTATAGTGTATAATATCATGATTTTATGTAATTTATTAAACTCATAAAATTTTTTATAGGCAATGGAAATATTGAAGAAACAGTTATATTGGCTGAAGCGTGAGGATTGCAATGTTATGGAGAACATAGACGAGTCTGAGATTCCCCATGAATTCTTATGTCCTATAACGCATGAGATAATGAAAGAACCTGTACAGTGCGCAGGTAAAAATATTACACAAAGAAGCGTTTCTTTTAGCAGAAAAATATTTCGAAGTATCTACGATATATATATACAGGGTGTCCGGTATAAAAGTTCGCACCCGGAAACTGGAGGTAGAGTGGGTTAAACTGAGAAGAAAAGTCCTCTACCATTTTGCAATTGTCGCAATAGTTGACGAGATATAAATCGCCGTATTACGTCGGCCCTCCGCCGAATACAAGCGCGCGGCAAGATAGGACCGCCCAGCGTCGTCG